>PVIJ01004771.1:29077-112795 GCA_004024925.1 Scalopus aquaticus
CGGAGCTTTGAGAGTGGGTAAACAGGATAGCCATAGCCCGTGATGTTCACGTGTACAGCGGCTTTGGAGCTCGTGCGCGCGTGATCAGTAAGACCATTGGTCGGGCCCAGTTTGACCTTTACCCTGATTGGAGCAGCCCAATAGCACAGTATGAGGATTGGTGGAAACATTGTATATAAGGAGAACAATAAAGAGGTTGGGGAGACCATTTTGAAGATCACCTCCGAGTCGCGTCTTTCTTCCTGCTGGACAGGGGACCGCGCGCGACATTATTTGATGTTATTGTAAATAAAGTAATCCTTGTTCAGTGCTGAGAAGTTTGCATAGAAAGTTGATATGGAGAGGACTGTCCTCCAGGCTTTTAGCGTGACAGACCAAACATGTATGTCTTGAACCCCCTTGGAATGGAAAGTGTTGTACCTTAATGGGACTGTGTATTTTTTTTTTTTGAAGATTTATTTATACCAGCTGGGGTACAGGCCAGAGGCGTGGGGCGGCAAGAGGGTTCACCAGAGTCAGAGTGGGGAGCAGAACAGGCAGATCAGAAATACACTGCTGAGGGGAGCAGCGGGCGAGGCAGGAGAGGTCTGCTGCGCCATGTGGGTTCTCCTCGGCTGGGCATCCAACTCATATCGCTCGCTGCCGACAGCTCCACAGTGCAGGCTCAACGGCTGCGCCACCAGGGAGGCCCCGGGACTGTGTATTTTTAAGATAATGTTGGAATAATTCTTTTCAGGTACAGAAAAACTGGCAGGGTATATATAACTCAGTTTGATTGCATGTTCTTTGACAATTGCCTTTTCATTTCACAGCATGAATATACGCTTTTTAAAAAAATAACATTTGTTTTTCTGCAAACAAAAGCAGTGACATATCTGCTCAGGACTCATTTTCTGAAGATTTACTGCATTGCCTCCACCAGATACAGCAATGTCAACATAACCATCAAGAGTTTTGTTAAGGTGATATTTTCACCATTTCTGTCCTTAGAGTTGCCACATAACATTTTCTAGTAATGGTAAAATAATATTTTCAAGTTATATTTTATCTGCTTCTCTTCTCCTGACAAAAGTATACTTAACATGGGGTTTAAATGAAAACCTTAAACCTACTAGATAGCATGAAGTTATCTCCAACGTGCCTGTATTCCTATAAAGCTGATAGAAAGTAAGGCATGGAAAGCTAGTGCAATAAAATGATTTTGGTGATGAGAAGAAAATGAAACAGCTGGGACAAGATGAAGCCATAGACTCTAGGGAAAATCAAATTCATGTCCACACTAATGCTCTTACGAGCTGACTCGTTGAAAAACAAATACAATTTATTAGATAAATTTGCTGTAGTGAATGTTTATCAAATCATTGGTGCACCACTGCTAAATATGATAAAGGCAGAATAATAAAGATTTTTAATCATGTTGATGACTGATTTTTTCTCATTTAATGAAAAACCTGTTAAAAAAGAAGCAATTACTTGCTTTTCATTTAGATTGATGAAAAAGTAAAACCATATATATAAAGAATTATGAGTTCACTCTCTTTTTTATTTTGGTGTAGATTTTCAACACATAATAATTTATAATGCATTTCCTTCTAATTAGCCTGAACTAAAATTTCAACTAAAGCAGGCTGAGTCCTCTTGTGTTGTTTAAATAATGACTGACAAAACCCCAGCTTTTCATTCACTCTAGAAAGTGGGGGCTGGTCCTAGAAGGTTACCTTGGAGAGGGACAATGAATACATTTATTTGAATGGAAAGTTCATATTTGGTGACCTTGATTTTTTTTTAAATGTGTGCATGCAATTTTTATTTTTTCATAGGGAGGTGAGACCTTATGCTGTGGGGTTTTCTCTGGAGGCCTATTCTCCTGGCTGGATATGTAGACAGGTTTAGACGTTAAATGGCTTTAAGCTTGTCAAAGAGAGGTTATTAAAAATGTCCCTGCCTTTCAGTCTCTGTGCTTGGTAGGAACCCAACGCAGTCCTATGGGGCTGTCTTTCTATTTAGTCATGTCATTTGGCTCTTTGCCTATAGCAAAAACTGAGACACCATCTGTTACTTCTCACTAATGGTTGTTGGTTCTGAGCTTGCCTGGCTCACTGTGTTTATCCGTTTCCCACCAGTGGCTGGACACAGCTTCCCTCCTTGATTCTGCTGAGAAGTGTGTTTCATTATCAAATGGGCTAAGAGAAAGGGAAGTACTCACATATTTTATATTCAATTCTAAGGTGTTGTTATTTTTATAAACACTGTGAAATCAATATATTTTTGTGTTAAAATGATCCATGATCGATATGGAAACTGCCTTCTTCCTGATGATAAAAATAGCTTCTATTAATTGATGACTTAGATGAGTTATCCTTTTAATTTTCACAAACCCTATGAACAGGCATTCATGCATAGCTGAGAAACAAGCACAGTAAGCTTATGCAGCTTGTTCGGATCCGTAGCAATGCGAGAGAATTAGGATTCACCCAGTTCAAACCTCCCTTGAGTGCTGTGCTCTCAATCACTGCACTATTGCTTTTCCAGGTAACATGCTGACTCTTTGGGGTTAGAATCTGAAACTTGAAACCCCAAAAAACACTATAAGCTGGAAGCAATTTTCTTTCCCCTTGTGTAATTTTCAGGGTCTGCATTTAATTGTAAGTGGAGAAAACACCTTCTGTTTAGCTTCAAGAGCTGTGGTGGATTTCCAGATTTCCAGAAAGACTTGCGAAAAGTTCTCCACAGCTTAAAAATGGGAAAGCAGAACCCAGTGAAGACCTGGATGTCAGTCTGTTGTCAGCAGCACTCACTTGAAAAACATGGGTTAAAACACCACTTATCATCAGGGTTGTGACATATCTCCCACTTTAAAACCTCAACCTGAGACAGCACTTTGGTGGCAAACATTTGTTGTACAGCAACAGGTCACTATTGCAACAGATGGAAAACTTGGTCCATTTTTTAGCTAGGATGTATTTATTTTCTCCCAAGATAGAAAATTTGTTTGCATGATTTAAAAAGCCTTTTTGTGTATTTGTTCCAATTAAGGAAATGCCAAATAATAAAACCTCTAAAAGAATAAAAATCAGTTTGATTTTGTTTATAAATTAAGATCCAGTTGGCTCCTGAAACTTCAATAAGGTTAATGTGAAAATGAAAACTTAACTACCTTGTTGGAGTGTCATTTTGGGCAATTTTTGTTGGCTATCCAGTGATGAGTTAGGCAAAGTGTAAACTGTTACAAAATCTAAGTCATTGCTCTGTTTACTAGATTTGCAATATATAATTGAGGTTGAACAAAATGGTGGCTCCACTGTACAATAAGTTTGGGAAGACTTGAATTTTTATGGGTCTCTTTATCAGAAATTAAAAACAACAACAACCCTTTGCTCTTTAATATATCGATGCACATTGTAAATCTCCAAATGCATAAGAGTCAATGTATTTTCTAAACCAACTTACCTGTGGTAATTTAGTTTGTAGTTTTCACATGTTTTGGACAATATATTAATTATCTCAAATTTATGCTTTATTATCTACTCAGCTAGAGCCTCTGCTAATTCTCATTTCCACAGCTTTCCAAAACACAGTCCATAAGTTTCATTTATGTCTTTTCTTTCATCTCCCACATCAATTGATTGCCAATTCCTATACTTTTTTCCTCCTAATGAATTCTTGGAAATCATGACTTTCTGTTCCTACTGGTCATCCCCCAGTTCATGTCATTATCTCAATACCAGTGGAGTAGCTTCAACTGATCTCTCTACTTTCCATCTTCACATTATGACCAGAACAATCTTTTTAAAATACAAACTGAGTTTCCTAAATCAGGTCTTTACATGATTTCACAGGTTCTCCACAGAGAACCCTCTTCACAAAGTCCTCTGTGATCTCCCAGGTTTACACTTCTCACTTTTCCTGTACTTTAGCTATATTGTACCTCTTGTGGTTTTCCAAGAACAGGGTGCCTTTCCCCCACATATGCATGCTTTTCCTCTTTAATCTACACGAAGTGTCTGCTTGCCAGTCTATCAAGCTCACTAATAAAATTACCATTCTTTCTCCAAGGTTGTGATTAAATTAATCTCTTTTGCAAAAGCTTTCTGGTTTCTCAAAAAAAAAAAAAAATGACATTGTTAACCATTTATTAGTTTCTTAGTCCTTGGTTTGTGAGGCAACTTTTTAGGGAAGAGGCCCATGGATGATGTGAAAGTCAGCTCTAAAGATGACCCCTCTAAATCCCTGCCTCCTGGTATTCATGCCTCTAAATAGTATTCTTCCTCTTTATGAAGGTTTTTCTGTGTAGCCAAGAGAATACTGTATAAGTGAGGTCTGTCACCTGCGATGCTAGGTCATATATAGTATCTTGGCTTTCTCCCTGCTTCATCCACAGGTCACTTATTCTGAGGAAAGCTGGATGCCTGTTTGTGGTCATTCCTATGTAGAAGTCTATGTGACTGAGGACTGAGTATTTCTGGCACAGCTTATAAGGAACTCCCTAGGATCTCTTTCCAGTAGCCACGTAGCATAAACCAGACTGAAAACATGTCCTCCAACCCCAGTCAAGCTTTCAGCAGACAACAGGTCCAACATACAGCTTGACCACAGCCCCATTTGAGACCTCAAGTCAGAACCATTCAGCTGAACCACGCTCAGATTCTGATCTTTGGTAACGGCATGAAGAAATAAATGTTTTTTGTTTAAGATGCCAGGCATTCAGACAAATATTTGTTATAGCAACAGGTAAGTGACACAGACCATCATGTTCTCAAGAGTCTTTACCAAAAAAGATGAAAACACCCTGGCACACACATTGTTCATACTTCTATTAGCATTTGTCATGAACAGTATCACTTAGTTGTCACATTTTGTTGGGTTCTCCTTAAGGTAAGTTACATGCAAACAATAAAAATGTATTCATCCTTATATCTTCAGCACCTAATGCAGAGCTGGAAATATAGCAGAAAGTTAGGATTTGTTAATTTTACATGTGTCTTGTATCTGAAGCTTGAAGCTAATGCAGAATCATAGTAAAGGTACCAGTCACAGGAAGACCTTCTTAACAGCCTTTGATGCTTTAGCACATTTACAAAAAATGACTAGAGAATTCCAAGACATCCCAGACTCTTAAGGTTTCTTCCAGCAGAAGAGATATGGGAAAAAACATGTAGATGAAAGACAATGGCATGGAAATGTTCTACAGCATTTTCCTTGTCTCTCCTTTTCTTATCAACAAAGTCTAAATCTATGTCACATCTGATATGAGAGAGACAGGGAAAATAATATCCTGTGGTCATTTTGAGGTGATTGTGTTATCAATGAGTAAAGACATTGTAAACTAGTCATGTCCTCTGGCGTGTGTGTGTGTGTGTGGTGGGGGGTGTGGGTGTGGGTGTGCAAGAGGCAATTAGAAAGGATTATGTTTCTGTAAAATCCAACATATGGTCGAAGAAATTTTTATGCGATTCTATAAAAGGCACACAAGGCTTTTGTATGGAATTTACTAAAGCACATATGCATAAAGAGGAGGTTCTTTATACTTGTCTATGACCACTGATTAAGATATTTCATATTAATTCTAGTTTATGATAAAGGAAATCATATTTTCTAATAAAGAATATAGCTTCTTTATCTTATTTGTTTATTTTACAAGAGAAAGAGCTCTCTTCCACAGAAATGACTGAGTGAGAAGTATAGCAAGGATGACTCTATACACTATATCATGAACAATCAAAGAAAACTCTAGAAATTCCAGTTCAAAAAATACAAAATCAAAAGGAATTAAAAGGAAGACTGAGTTTGTCAAAATAGAGTTGTCTTATCTTATATTCATCTATGTTTTTGTTAAATAAGATGACTCGAAGTTTATAATTTCGTAGGAAAAGCTGACACTTTGACCATTTTCTTGTTTTCTCATCACACTTCACTTCCATACAGGTTATTGACACATCACACATAATCAGCAATAGTGATTCAGTACTTTTCACATTTTGATCTCTTTTGAGGGAAAAAGGAAAAGAAGAAAACAGCTTTCTTAAAATGTCAATACAGTATTCTCAGGCCTCTACAACTCTAGTTATGACTGAAATTCCTAAGAGTCTTGCAATTATTTTTTCAGACAGAAACTTACAAGACTTTCCTTTGTCCTTGGGGAATTTTTAGTGTCATATTCTTTCATCAAATGATGCCTCTGAAGATTACTGTACTTTATTTTACAATGAAAGAGGGAGGGTAGGTACAAGTGAGCAATGGAGAGAGGGAACTGTGGTGGAGAAACACAGGTGCTTCAGTGTTGGGTGAGATGTAAACCTATACCCCTAAATCATATAAATCATTGTGAATCAACATTACTTCAACAAAAAATAATATAAAAAATATTTCCATAATCTTTCCATGCTAATTCCCTTTCCATAAGAGAGGTTATCTGATAAACTCTCACCCTGCCCAACTCCAACTTACTCTTATATGACTGTAATCTGTTTTTTAGATTAACCATGTAACTTCCTCAGCTCAGTTTTGTTTCTCTGTCCTCCAATGGACTACTTCTTGACTTAAGACCATAATACATGCTTTTTTCCCAGTTTAGAATGCTCCCTCAACCTTTACACATCTAATTGTTAATTCACCCTTCAGAACTCATTTTGTCACTTCCTCAGAGAAACAGTCTCATGCACTGTCTATAAAGACCCAATAGTACTCTACCAAAAGCAACCTGTGCATTTCCTTTACTGCTCTTAGTTTTTTATATCTGTGTGACTACTAAATAAATAGCTGTGCCCCAGTATGGAAAATGGTGGGGGACTCTATGATATACAGGTTAGAGAACCCTGGGTACCTTGCAATGGCACAAAGTCCAATACAATACAGTATAGGTAGTCAATAAATAGGTATTTGATATAGGCACAGAATATAGGTATTCAATAAACCCATGCCTCAGTTTGATCATCTGAATAACCAAGGATCTCTTCACTTTAAAAGAAGAGCATTTTCCATGATGGTTTTAATCAGCAGAGCTTAGAATGGGCCTGTCACAATATAAATTCTTAGAGAGTATTAGCCCTCCCTGCCTTTTTCTCAATCCAAGTATAGGAACTAACATTAAATCAGGCTGCAACCAACCAAAAGGACATAGGATCTTACCTGTGCATGTGGGAAATGTTTGCCATATTTTCCAGGAGTAACAGGAGTTCATGCTAGCCCCTCCTCCCAGGGTTTGATCAAGATCTTCTTTAAGACTACTGGAAATCTAAATAAATAAAGATAAGTTCCTAATTATTTAGAAGGTTTGCATTCTAGATATGAGAAGAGGGACAGGGGAACAACTGAATCAAAATCCAGGCTTAAAATATGGCCTAGTCCATGATAAAGAAAAAAAAAAAACAAAAACATAAGTTAGTGTCTATAGGAGCATTTAGAACTTACCCCATTTTAAAACTATTTTTATTGAGGTAATATTAGTTTAAAATACTGTATTTGATTTAGGGTTTGTAGGTTTACAATTATTCAGATTTCTGTTACCACACCGCCACCCCCACCACTAAAGCAAACTAGTCCTTCAACATATGTCACTCAGCTTCCACACACATCCCTCCCACACCACTTGTTCTGGTTCTGTAGTTGGATTCCAAGGATTTGTCTTGTTTTTGTTTTGTTTCTTTATATTCCATGTGTGAGTGAAATAACCTGGTATTTGTCTTTCCCTTCTGATTTATGTCATTTGGCATAATCTCTTCCAGTTCTAACCATGTTGTTGTACCAGATATTCTCCCTGGCTGGAAGCAAATAAGACTAGATGGGCAGCAAAAGGGTACAAGGGCACGAGTGAGGGTGGGATTATAAAAAACAACTAACTCTGACTTGTTAGTTATATATTACCCAAGTCATCACCCACATTTGAACTGAAATCCTGTGACAACGCAATTCTGCTAGGTTCTCATGCCCTTGAGAACCAGGTTCCAATGCGTATAACCTGGAAGTGTCTTTGGTTAGAACAAGGCGTAGGGTTATCCTAGTGACAGCTAAATTTTCAGGCTCATCAGTTTCTGTTTAACTATTTTCTGCTTTCTTTTTCTCAACTGTAAAGATAGGCTTAATAATACTTACTTTGTGAATAGTGCCTAACACAGCACCTGAAAATGTAGATGCTCAAATTTAGTCATTATTAGTCACACTCCCACTTAATCGCCCCAGTTCTGGTTCAGAAATCGAGAAAATGCTCCTGGAAAGGTGGTAGAGAGGGCAACAGCAGGAAGAGCACAGTGTTGGCAGAGCCAGTGAAAATGGGCTAGGTCAAAGTCAACTAGGTCAAGGTTAGCTAGATCAAAGTCAGCTAGGTCAAAGAGAATTTTTATCAGAGGTATGTGGGGACTGAGCTAGGGCTTTCCAATTTCTATCAAATTATAGATACAAGGAAATCCCATTCTCCTACTCTTATGCCCAGTACTAACCTACTAACTGTAGAGGATTAGTGTTGCAGTAATTCTTAGGAGGAGGCACTTTTAACAACACCAGAGGTATAAATAATTAATGTTGCAGCTGCTTGATTTATGAAAACCTGTATAGGAAAAGGAGAGAAGAAGAAAGTACAATCGGTTCACAGATTCAAAAACCCAGGCCCTATCCCAGAGGAATGCTTCAAGCCATAATTCAGTTCTCCCAAACTCATGCTTCATTTTCTTTGTTCATGTATTTAGAATTTTTATCATCCTTCATCTTCTCTGAATACTTTTCCCCAAACATAAGAATTTTGAAGCAAGTTTCCAGGAAAGTGAACGAAAACAGAAAATGAACAGTGGCTGATTCTTTTTGATTTCCTTTGAATGTTTTCAGATAGATCACCAGTTAAAGAGCACAGTGACAAGCTAAGGATGCAGAAATCAGATGAAATATGAGCCAACCAGCAACAAAAAGTAACTGTGAGAAATGAGGCTGTTAGCATCTTCCCAGGGGATGTCAGTGAATAAGGGAAGCTTTCAGGACTTACTTTCAACTCTTCCTCACTCATTATTCATAAGATGAAGCTGATACTAAGGCCTTGTGGGATGGAGAGTAATGGTAATCAAGGAAACTAAATTCACCAGTTCAGTGCTTTGGGGTGGTGGGAGAGGAAAGAGAATATTGGAAAACTGCCTCTCTGACTCTGTTCTGTCCCTAGTGCTGATAAAAGGGATGACATGATAATGACTGTGACTGAACTTAAACTATCCAGCTAGACTCCAACCTCTGCTCTGTCCCCTACTAGCTGTGTGATCTTGAGCTTATTATTCACCTCTTTTTAACACATTTTTCTCATCTACAAGTAATTCAACCTGATAGGATTTTTTTTTTAGAACTAAGTTAAGACATGTAACGTTCTTAGAACAGGGTTTGACTCAGAATAAGTAGTTTGGGTTTTGCTATTATCATGTACAGTCCTCAGGGAAATCCTCATTTCGGGTGCTCAAGAGCTCATATCTTTTCTCATAAGATTCCGCAAGCCCTATCACCGATAAACCCATGCAACAAGCACACCCATATTTTATATTTTGTGTGTCTATCATTCAACAGAGTCTGGAACATGGCATTTAATAAAAATGTGTTGAACTGCTGTACGTCCATACATGTAATGGAGAAATGTGTCATTTGGGATCCCATTTGGCGGGATCATAGGTTTTCTTAAGATATATAGATTTTTTGAAAAGTCTCAATTCAATGCTTTTTCTGACTACATGTGATACACTGTGGCATTTTCATTTTACCTTGTTCATTTATCTTATGTCCTAGTGAAGTTGAGTTTTGAACTGCAATAAACTACTTTCAGGCATTCTCTCTCATCATTGTCATTCTTATTGATATATACTGAGTTATATAGTCCTCACCTTTGGAATTACAAAGATTGATCAATGTTCAAATATTTGGTTTAGAATGTTCCTGATGAGCTGGAGTGCAAGAAGTCCAACAGAAATGAGGTTACAAGATAGATTTGGACTGCTAAAAATTGGTCCAGCATGGCATAAGCAGTCAAGTTAATGAGCTAGAAAAATACAGTGACTATACTTGAATTTTTCATAAAAAGAGAAAAAAAGGAAGAAAATAAACTAAAAGCCATAAACATTAATGGAATAACCATTTAAAAGTTTTTAAATTCCATTTAAAAATCCTCTATATCAAAAGGATCTCATACAAAGTTGGTGGGAATGTGAATTGATATATTCCCAATAGAAAACAGTATAGCATTTCCTCAAAATATCAAAAATAAATCTACCGTAAGATTCAGCATTTCCACTCCCAGTTATCTAACCAATAAATATGAAATCACTAGTTTGAAGAAATCTATGCACTCCTATGTTCATTGAAGCTCTATTTACAATAGCCAAATGGAAAAAACATAAATGCCCAAAGCAGAGCAGTGGATTAAGAAGATAAGATATATATATACATGATGGAGTACTACTCAACTATAAAAAAGATGAACTCTGGCCATTGGCAACAATGTGGATGGGACTGGAGGGGATTATGCTAAATGAAATAAGACAGAAGGAGAAAGGCAAATATCTGATCATTTCACTCATACAGGGAATAAGAAATAAAACAAAGGAACTGACAAAACTAAACCAAAACAAACTCTAGAAATATGACTGCAGAACTGAGACTACTAGATGGGGTGGATTGGTGGAGGTGGGAACAAATGAGGGAGGGGTTCCAATGGTCAAGGGTAAAGAACTATGGACGCTTTCATACTGGGTGTGGTATCGTGACATACATTTGAAGAGGTGTGAAACTATTCTAAATCATATACAGTGTTTTAAACCAATGACAGCTCATTAAAAAATGTATTGAAGAAAAATAAATAAAAGTAAAAACCTAATTTGATATAAAGCCTAAGTTGAACGAGCTGGACAAAAAATGTTTCAGATAGCAAAACATATTCTTTTCCTTTGAAAGTGGAGGTCCTCATAAAATGATGATATTGTAAAATGTTTGTCTAATGTACACAAGATAAAATCTCTTACTAGATTAAAAATTAAAATTAGTTAATTTTAAAAAAATCTTTATCTCTGAAAGGTGCTATCAACTGTCTTGAGTGGAGGTAGACATTACTTTTCTGAAATCATGAATTAGAGTGTTAGTTAATCATAACAAATGGTGCCTTTTACAAGTTTGTATTAAAATTTTTTTTATGAATAGCTCTCTTAGTGTCTTTATCCCTCCACCAAAGATTTTTCTCATGCTCCCTGACAAGTGGGGTATCTGAAGCCTTGTGTGTTGACATCATTGGAATAAAACCTTTCCTCAGGTAAGATGTGGAAGGTGGGTGTTCAGAAGGTAGGTAGATAAAGAAAAGGGTTATCAATTGCAGCAAAAGTGGTATTGTACTGGGTGTTGTACTTTGGATTATGTGAAGATGGGGAAATTCACTAACAGGGCACATCATAATGAACCATTCATGCATAAAATCCAAATTTATGCTAAGAGCTTGCCATTCCATCTGTAGCTTATGGATTTGGTTATAAGATGGTACTCCATTTGGAAGGATTTGTTCCAATCAGCAGTTCAAAAAACAGAATCACAAAGGAAGAGCTTGCATAAAGAGTTCTTGTTTATTTTTTTAATGGCAAATCCTATACCATAAAAATGAAAAAAGCACCCACTACCCAACAATCTCTTATATTTCAGATTCCTTTTGTGACTGCTGTTTTGTTTTCATTTTAGACTGCTGGAGATTCTTTTTAATTTGAACACTATCTTAATAAAATTCATCATTTCTTTCTGCTGACTAAACTCTACCAGAAGGCATCATCTGGCTATCCGTCCCCTGCACCTCTAATTGCTTAATTAGCATTCAAAAAGGTTTAGGAGAGGGTTGGCATTATTCTGTGCTATGAGCTAGCTAATTGCTGCCATGACACCTTTGAAGCTGTCATATAGTTTTTTTTTTTTCATAAAGAGATTTCTGGGAGATGGATTTAGTTTGAAGTAAATGAAAAAACATATTTTTTTAAACTATGTGAATAATATCTCATAAATTAGCATTCCTCATATAGAAAATACCTAACCATAAAATTTATAATTCACTATTGCTTATTAAACACAACAAATGATTATTGGATTTTAAAAATGTTTAGACATTTTAAAATTATTTTATGTTGTTTTGAAGCAATATTTGCAGCAAATGTTTAAGGGACAGAGTATTTAATTTTATTTATCAGTGTCCTATAAAGAAATACAACTTCTATGATCTATGTGTTTGTCTGAAAAAATACTGTCCTTTGAAAATAATTATAGTTACCTCTCTACTGTAGAAATAATTTAATTATTAGTATAATCTTTTCCAAGTGAACAATAGACATGCTATCTAATAGATTGTTTATACAAACTTAAATCAGAAAATAGTGCTACATTAGGGGCCTCCCCGGTGGCGCAGCGGTTAAGCAGCTGTCACTGTTGGCAGCAGCGACGCAAGTTCAACACCTGCCCAGGGAGATTCCCCACATGGCGCGACAGACCTCTCCTGCCTCTCAGGCTGCTCCCCTCAACAGTGTATTTCAATATGCCTGCTCTGCTCCCCACTGGTGAACCCTCGCCACCCCATGCTTCTGGCCTGTACCCCAGCTTGTATTCATAAATATATAAATCTTAAAAAAAATTTTTAAAAAAAGAATGTTACATAAGAAAAATGCAAATCAACAAAGATCAATTACAATGTATAGATGGCTGAAAAGCACAAGTTCATAATTCACAAAGGCAGAAATATTAACTAGAATGTGTAAATGATCTTAGTAAACAAATAATCAAAGAAAATGCAGACTGAAAAACAGCAATTTCTTTTATATCTATTAACTTAAAAATTAAAAACTGCAATATTTAACGTCACAAAACTGTGAGAAAAAATTGTACATTCACCATTTGCCATTATAAATTTATATGACCCCTAAAAATAATATATATACCCATGTTTATTAAAACCATGAAATGCTTTTTCTATAATTTAGCTTACTAAACTTGTGCTTGATTTTTTTCAAAGGAAGTAAAATACTTTATGCAAGTGCATGCTAATTTCTGATATTTTCCGTATGTACAAATAAATTGGAGAGAACATTCACATCTGAAAATAAGGGATAACACTAAATGGTTTCTATTTGTCAATCTATATGGTTAATAGTTAATAACAATTTAACAATATTTTTATAACATATGAATAGGGGAATATGAAATTACATTTATGCCAACAATAAGAAAAATGTGCATATGACAAAAGAGTATATAAATACAAAAATTGTCTCCACTGGGATAGTGGATTTACATAGGTGACATTAAGGAAGAAGTTACCACTAGAGCAGAAAAAGACAGATCAAGGCTGGGCAGTTATTGGGGTGGAGTCCATAAAACATCAGTGGGTGGAATTAATTCAGGATATACTGTTTCCCTAACATTATCTTATCTAATTATATAGCTGTGTAAGCCTTAGTTTTCTCTTTTGTAAAATGAAGATACACCTACTTCATTAAGGTGTCAGTGTTAAATAATGCATGCACAGTGTTTAATGGTATCTCCAAAACCGAAAATTGTCATTATGTTACTGGTGGCAAACCAGGGGGCAAATAATATGTTAAAGAAGTTGAATAACAGTACTCATTAAAGGAACTTCTACGGCACTTTAAATGCTGTGGGTATGTTAACGCACAATCAAAAGTACTCAGGGACCCCAAACTGTTTAGGGGTACACACTAAAGAAATCCAACCATCTGTGTGCACAAAGGCAAAGGAAGTAAAATCTTTGCATCAATTGACACAAGGTCAGTCAAAGCAGGGCCACTGAGGTCAGAAAACTTTCCACAAATCTAAAGCACCTTCTGGGTAGGAATAGCAAGCGGTAAGGTAGGTCTGGGATAAAAGGAGCAAAAGAAAATGCAAAATCAAGATAATGACTGTCACTGTTCTTGTTAAGGACAGACTTCCCAAGTATCTCTCACGTGTCTCTTCCAAGTGTCTCGATACGTCTCTCCTCCACGTGTCTCCTTCCAAGTGCCCGCAAATCCCTGGGTGCAAGTCAAAGCTGGAGAAGCAAGAGCCCCTATAAGCCCACTTGCCATCTGTGTTATATAGTTTCACCTGGCCGCTCAGCTCTACCCTTAGCTCCCAGTAGCTCCCCTATTCAGTGAGTTTGGTTTGGGGGCACACTGAAACTTGTGATCAAAGATCCCTGCATGTTAAGTGTGGGTAAGGAAAACGGCATCTCCCCCATACTTCACAGAGGTGTAACAGAGATGGTCATAAGTTGTAGTAACATCAAAAACTCTTATAGTGACCCAAGGAGGCAGACACTAATAAAATCTTGTTCAGCCCCGAGAGGTAGTTGGCAGCCTTAATCATATCCCTTTCTGTGTCAGATTGAGAGAGGCTAAGGAATTCATTGAAGGTAACCCAACTAGTAACAATTATTAGAGTGAACATTTACTGAATGTTTATTACATGTCAAGAACTGCCTAATAATGAAGCTAGATATAATTTTCATTTATAAAGTGATCAGACTTTATAAACCCAATAACTCTGGAGTAAATACTGTTAGGATTTAAACTTTTCAGAAGAGGTATTGAAACAAATGGAAAGTAAGTACCTTTTCCCAGGTTACACAAGTAGTATATTAGTAGAGTCAGGATTTAAATCAAACCATTAAATCCAGATCCTATATTTATTTCTTTGACACACATGTATGTTTGCATGTATGCATGTGTATGTATGTATAAAAAGTAACAAATAAAATTTTATGCATCTATAAGTAGAGCTCTGTATACATACAGAAAGTCAACATTCAAACAGGCGTCTGAGTGAATCCGCACATTCTTTATAGATAAAGTATGATGTCTTTCTTTTAAAAAAGGCAACTTAAAATGTGGATTGTTTATGAATGACCAAAAAAGATGCTTGTTCCGTAGGATTTCTTTCTGCTTGGAAGGCAGAGTTTATAAAAAGGGGCTTCATTACCTTGACAGAGAGGAATTGCAAGTGTCTCCCAGGTGAAATGACTTCCTTTGGGTGGCAACTTTATCATAAAGGCTACTCAGTGTTATAGTGATTAATTATGGAAGGAAAAAACAAAACAGAATAGTAGAAGCAAACTGACCTGCATAATATTCCTGTGATTGTCAATCTTCTAATCTGCAGGGAAAAAGACAATAAAAGATAAATGACATGTGAGGAGGTTATAGTGTCTGACTGAAACCAAAACTCAGTTAACTCACATGGGTTCTTAATTTTTTTTGACTTAATGTTGCTGTTAAACAATTTTTAAGAACAGTGGAATTTCTCCCAATGAAATAAAATGAACATTTTTGCCTTGTTAACAAAATTATACACAATTTCATAAGATTGACTCTTCTATTTAGAATTCCCCCCAAAGGGTCATGGGTCTCAAGGTTAAAGCAACACCCAGCAAGATGATAGGGCCTAGATGGTGATGACTTAGATAGAGTGTGGGTTGCAGGGAAGACCTCTGATAAAATAGTATTTTAACAGAAAACTGAAGGAGGTGAGAGAAAATGCTGTACGTATATTGAGGGGGAAATTTTCCAGGGAAAATGAATGGCAAGTGCAAATATCCTGGCATGGGAATTAGTAGGCTTTTATTGACAACCAATAAAATGGATACAATAGTGTCAATCATTTATGCATTTTGCTAGCACATCTTGAGTACTAGGCACGTTTCCCTTGATGGGTTCAAAAATCTGACTTGGAAACATTTTATAAATTACAATTTATGCGTAATAACTATGCCCAATCTTAGCGCTTGAAAACGTAATTATCTAGTATTATAATTCATGAGTCAGTGGTTCTGCTGGGAATTAGATGAGGGTTGGCTGATCATCGCTTGGATTGTTTATGCTTCTATTGGTTCTTTAGGAGCCCTACTTTCCACCAGGCTTCACGAAGGCTCCTGAGCAGTAGCAGCTCTACTCCGTGCCTCTACTATTTATTTTCTTTTTTAAAAAAAAAAGGTTTATTGTTATATATGCACACTCTTAAGAGCTGGGGTGTAAGCCAGAGGTTCAGCAGCATGTCTTTAATATTTCTTGGGCAGTTTGCGTATTCTGATCATGGCCGAGGAAGAAATGCGAGAATCCCAAGTGTTTTCAGGTCCCCAGGACTAACATATAACCCTGAGAATAAATGCACTCTTAAACCTTTCACCCTAAAAACCTCACCTGAAGCTCCCTGGTTCTGACCTGTAATCTTCCACTTATACTCTGTTGTTAACATCCTATTAACCAAAGCAAGTCATATGGTCAAACCTGCAGGCGAGGATTTGCACCCAGTCCCCAGTGGGAGATCATTACAAAGATGGATGCAGAAGGTACAGAAAGTGGAGAAGTGAAAATAAAGCAATTGATTAGTAATTCATCACAATAAATACATAATCCAGTGTTTCCCAAAGCATAGTATACATCCACTGGTGGTATGAGAAATTATTTTGACTATCTGAAACAGTAAACATTGTTTTCATGTTATTAATACATATTTATTTTCATGTGTTGAAGAATACAGTGAGCACTGAGAGTTTTTGATTTGATTTTACAGGTTTTGTTGCATACATTTAATAAAGTTGAAGAAAGAAAGTTGAATACATTAAAAGCAGATGAATTAAATGCACATAGTGAAAAATATGTAGCTGATAATGGCATACGTGTATGTATGGATCTATAGGAAAAAACCTCAAGAAAGAGGAAAGGAAAGTCTGGAAAACATCACTAGTTGAAATATGAACATAAGAAATATTTAGGAGTGATATGTAGGGAGAAAAGGAAAGGTTTCCTGGAGGATGGGGAAATTACATTAGGGGCTATCTTGAACAAGTTTGGATTACAAGGCAGAGAAGGGAGAAGAGTAACATTCAAATGGGGAAAGCAACAGACAAAATGTGCTAAAGGGGTAAAAGTACATGGAGCATACTGATTGCTACATCCCATGGATGGACCCCCAGGGGCCGGAGACCAGGCTCAATTCCTTCCCCTCAGCATCTCCCATCTCTGGGGTGACTAAAGAGCCTCCACTCTTTCCTAGACACCACAAGTGGTCATAGCACACTACAGACCCTTAATAAATTATCTGTTGATTCAAGGAATCCCTCATAAATTCTTTCAAAAATCTGTCTTAGGCCCAAATGCAAGTCTCTTAAAACCAAGTCTCATTTTCAATATACTTGCTCTTTGGAAGGAATGGTTTTATCTTTTTCAGGGCTGCCTCGATTTGTTTTTCAGGTGGTGCTCTCTAATTCCCAAGTAACTAGCTTCACCCATGGCTATGAGACTCAAATGTACAATCTGAGAGAAATATTTATAAACTAAGATACTGGGAACTGCACTTAGAAAAATAAATGGAAATTCTTTTCTAAAAGCCCGAGTCTGAGGAACAGCTACCATCTGCCTCTCTTGGCCCAGGAGCCTGTGTTTGAAATACACTGCTGATTTTTCTCATAAAAACCAGTCAAAACAAGGTTTTCCAGGCAACTGCTCTTTTGAGTCACACTCTGTTTAGTGTGGCGGTGCTTTATGTTTTCTGCACATAGAGCTTCCAAATCTCTCCCTTTCTGTGTTCCCCCTAGGAATAAATATTATTATCAGTTTTCAAATTACTTAGAGCAAATCCTCAGGGTCTCCTTGACTGTTTATTACATACTCCACATCTTATCCATCAGCACTGTAAGCTGAACCTACAAATTACTATCTTAAATCTCAATCCTTCTAAATCTACTGTTGTACCTTTTTTCTAAGTCACCATCACCTCTGGAGTAAGAACTACTTTTCAATCTTCCTCCTTACACTTGTCATGGTGTGGTTCATGTTCTACAATTCAGCCACAGGAATACTTATAAAGTGCAAACAGAACCACGTCATTTCCCTTTCCAAAACTCATCAATGGCTTCAACTATGGTTGCAATGGGTATCAAAGTTGTTCTATGACTCAAAAAAACCCAAATGAAGGGTTATGTCAAAGGGACAGAGGAACCCACTGAAAGAGCTCCAATGTGTGGAAACACCTGCAAAAAGTTGGACAACAAATGAGTCATGAAGTGTATTATAAACCAGAGTATAAAATCAATATTCAAGAGACCACACTGATATCCATACAAGCATACAGATATCCATGGAGAAGAATTGAATCTCCTGTGCATTGAAGGCTCAAGTGTATTATGTAGATATTCTCCCTTCTAGGGGATGGAGCATAATTTCCTATTGCTTAAGTAAGGGGTTCTAATATTGATGCCCTTATAAAGAGTATGAAAAGGGGAAAACAACTTTACAGAATTTTGGCTAATGCTACCTTAGTCAGGTGACCAAGGTTAGCCAAATCAATGATAAGTCATGTTAATAACATGTACTCCTCTAAGAAAGGCACCTTATTTCTGTGGTCTTACCCCCAAGAACCTATAATCCCAGTCTAATATAAGAAATTGAGGGACAGTCTAAAATATCTGACTAGGAATTTTCTGAACTTTTATACAAGGTAGAGTAATTCTTAAAAGGTATCATAGCTCAAAAGGAACCCAAGGAAACATAATAACTAAATGCAACATGGTATCTTTAATAAGATCATGGATCAGAAAAAAAATGACCTTTATGTAAAAACATACGGCATGTGCATGAGTAATGAATTTAGCAGCAATATATCAATATTGGTTAATTAGTTGTGACAAAAGTCCCATAATAATTCAAAATGTTAAGGGGAAACTAGGTGTGGGGTGCAGGGAAAATATTTGTGCTATCTTTGCACATTTTCTATAACTCTAAATCTATTGTAAAAAAAAAAAACTCATTGTGACATACAAGACACAATTTATTCTGTGGCCTTTTCTCTATATCTTGTGTCCGTATGTTAACTCATGTCAGCTACAGGGACATACTTGTTATTCCTTGAGTCCATTCAAGCATTCTCTAGCCTCAGTAACTTTGCTCTGTTGCCTTTGTCTGGGGTGCTCCTCCCCCATATGTTTATATAAAACTGTCTCACTTTATTCAGGTCTTGTAAATGTCACCTCTGTAGACATCCTTATGCTATCTTACTATAAACTGGATTCTTCTTCATTCTGATCCTGCTTTATTTTACTTTACAAAATTGAATATTTTTATTTATTACGCATTCACTCTTTTATTCATTATTGTTTTCTCTAAAACATACAGTCCATGAAAACAGAGGTTTGTTTCCTTTCCTCCTCACAGTTGTCTTTATTTGCTGTTTCTAGAAGAGTACCTGGCAATTATACATGGTCAATAAAATAGTTGATAAATAAGAGACTGAATGAATTCAAATATTCCCCCCAAAGCTGAACCAGACACTTCCAAATGTCAGCAGCTTTAAAATGAAAGCAGCTCTGGCGGCCTTGTTATCCCTGCCAAACACTTTACTTTCACCTTAGAGCAGCCCAAGTGAGTCCTTTGAAACAATGGAATAAATGTGAATTCAGCTCTTTCTGGAGTAGCAACTACTTCTCAAAGAGGTGACAGCTCTGAGCAGGTCCAAACTCCTTTTACTCCTTCCTCTCTTGCTTTTGGGACTGACCTGAGGGTTTGAGAAAATGAGGACCTATGAGTATAATCCAGCTTTATGATGACTCTAAAATTCATTAGTCATTTCTAAATTCCCATGATGTACCCAGCACTGTTCTGGGTGTGATAAAAATGGCCAGGATAATGAGGCTATAGCTGGGTCTCTCAGAAATTTACAATCCATTGACATATAAATTACTACAGTAAAAAATTAACAGTAGCAAGGAAATAGAAGAGTCCAAAAAAAGCTTTTTTGAGCCAAGGAATGAATGATCAGAGTTCTGGGAATTAGAAATGATTACAGTAAGGAGAACCAGAGGTAGGATGAGAAGGAACAAAGAAGCCTTGAATTCATCTAAAATGATCTCATTTAACAATGTGTGTGCAAATATGTAGTCTGCAGTGTCATCATTTTTGTTTTATTCACCTGCATATGTTCTAATCTCTGAGGGCTTTTGTTAAAAATACTTCCACTAAGGGAAGATAAAAATTAATTCCATTCCTGTTAAAAATAAAATGATCCTAAAAATTACAAAGTCTTTATCAACACACAATATATTGCTATTTATCTCATTTTATATTTATTTAATACAATTAAGGTAACATTGGGTTACTGCACTGTATATGGTTCAGAAATACAGAATCCCACCTCTTCAGATGTATGTTATCACACCACACCCACCACCAAGGCAAACCCAGCCTTCTGCCATAGTTCATTACTCTTTAAATTGAGGTGTTTTACCTATTAAAGAAATCTTACTGTACCCTTCCAGGTGTTTTCTGGATGGAGACCATCATATATGAATCTATATACCATCACATTTCCATTCATATGTGAATTCTACCTTTCATATGAAACCTCTGCTTTACTCATGTTTTGAAATCCACAATTTGTGGCTCATCTTTCAAAATAAAAATCATGACTGTTAATCCTAGAGTACCTCCAAGCCTTCTAGTCTATCTCCTTCTACCACTAGAGTGCACCAAAATATTTATTTCCAGCCTGGAGAATTCAGAGACTTTGATTCAACTAGAGCCTCATCTTTTCATTCTACTTGACAATTCTATCACAGAAATATTTACATGTCAGTAAGATATTAGATTTGTCTAGGACCAGTGGCTGATAGGGAAAAAACCAGCTATTTGAATCAGAGAAGTATAACTTCATTTAGTGGCCAAAATCACAGTGAATTGCTCTTTCAGGTGTATGTATTTTGAATTAGAAGTTTATACTGGAGATGATGGAGGGAGTCTGGCAAATGTAACAAAGCAGCTTGAAATATATTCAATCCTGGTAAGTAATTTGGCAAAGAATCCTTTAAACATTTCAGTGCGCCAGTGGTATTCTAAAAATTCCTAGAATACTTGAGGGAATATACATTCATTTACAATTCAGACTATTCTTAATGTCTTTTAGCATTATTCTGTCTGCAAGTGTTATCTTAACATCTACTGCATGCTTGATATTGGATGGGCCTGGTTCTATCGTGGGTTTCATACAAAGAGTGAGACATGTTACTGATTTGGTATTCTGACAGTTGCAAAATACCCTGCTTCCGAAAGTATTTCTCCTATACTTTTCCCTATAATGTTTTCCTGTATCTTAAATTTTATTATTGGAGAGTTATTATCTTTAAGTAAAGTAATATTTCAGGAAAGTTAATTAAGGAGCAAAATTTACCCAAGAAAGAAACACAGAGAGATGATGATGATGACGACGACGACGACGATGACGACAATGACGATAGCAGCTACCATTTATTCAGGCTTAGCACGAGTAAAATTTATCTTAATTATTTACATATATTAACTTATTTACAGAAGGTCATTGGTAGCAATCTTATCACTGCACAGATGACAAATCTGAAATTCAGCTTAATTAAATAACTTGTCCAAGTTTGTACAGCTAGTAAATTGTAAAACCAGGTAAACTCAGGCAGTCTAGATGCAAAACCAGCTTTTGACCACTATTTTAGTTGATGGCAATTTCCCATTTTGATCTCTGGTCTATATATTTCCTCTATGTTGAGGATGTGTTAATTTCCCATTTGCATTTAACTATCTCAAAGGCATCTCAGTGATGATATATTTAAAATGAATCTCTTCTTTCTACTACAACTATTCCCTGGAGGTTATGCATGGGTACGCCCCAAGACAAATATTCTTTCCCCTTCATACCCCTTCATATTTCATTCATTTCTGTTAAAGTTACCAAATGAGACAGGAGCATGAGAAGAAGCATGCTTTACCGTTCTGTGTCTCTCAACCATTATGTCCAAAACACCCAAAGGTTCTGTCAGTTTCCAAACTGTGTTTCATATCTGTCCAATCTCTACAACTTAATTCAAGCCATCAGCATCACTCAGTGCAATAGAATCCTACCTGGTGTCTATGCTTACTCTCCCCTTCTCTCCATCACTACTGGATACATTTTTGACATGGAAATCTTGGTGAACTTTTAGAAACACAAGAAACAAATGTCATAATCTTGTGTAAAAGATCCAATGTGTTCTCATTGGTACTTCAATACAATTTCTTTATCATGAATTGGACATTCTGTATTTTCTATTATCCCTTATTCTACCACCCTCTTAGGCCACTTCAACCCCTTGCTCAAAATGTTCAGATGAAAGCACTGTTCTGAACCTTCCTAGAGCATGCTGAGTTCATGCTGACATGGAATACGTGCATTTCCTCCTCTGGTGGGGTTGCTTTCCTAGCTCCTCACCTGCTGGTGCTTTTCATCCTACAGATCTAGTTTAAGCAGGCCTTGTCTTAACTGCCTTCCCTATCCAGACTCTCTAAAATATTATGCATTTATTACCCTCTATCCTAGCACTCTGCTCTTGTACTTAATAATACAAATCAAATTTTACTACCATTTATTTATCATTTTTGTTGGGTTTATTTTATTTTATTCATGCTGATGTATATTCCTTGAGGTCAAGGAATTTATATCTCTTACTCTCCATTGTACCCCAGTGCCTAAATAAGAATCTGGTTTCCCAAAAAGGACATTCATTAAATTCTTGCTGAATAGTCTACTACAAGGAACATATCTAAAAATTAAGGATAGGAGTGAAAATTCAAAGACTAGTGAAAGATGTCTAGGCAAAAACAAACCAAAAGAGTTGAAATAACTTATTAACAGAAAGAAAAACACAGAGATATTAGTAGAAAAAATATATATACAGCTTACAATATTGATTGGTTAAAGGATAGAATATGTGATCATACTAATCAGATGAATGAAAGCCTTTGATTAAAATTGAGCTCACAAAGACAAACTATAAGACTGACCCCTTGAAAGCAGACCATCTGAGGCACTGGGGGTGGGGGGGAGAGGGGGGATGTGATCACAGGGAACAGCCAGGGGAGGAGAGCTTGGTGGAGAGTGCTAGAGGACTGTGAGCACTTTGGTGGTTGGAAATGGTAATCCCATCTGAGGGGAGAAATGATATATTGTGAAAAAATGAACAAGGATGTTTAAAAGTATTTTAAAAATTGAGTGCACATTTATGATATTCTTTGCAAACTAAGAATAGAAGATAAATTCTTTAATCTGACAAAGGACAACTTAATGCATTTTCAGCAAACATCTTTTTTTATAATAAAACATTAGAAGATGTCTTTTCTATTATGAATTTGTCAGTCAAATTTACATATGCTATAATTTGGGGAGTTTAACTTCACACCTCCATATATAAATGTGCCTCATTTACTGTCCACCAAAACTTTTCTTTTTAAATTCATGTACAAAACAAATTTGTTTGCTATTGTCCTTTACAGGGAGGTAATATTTTTTTAATTGTAAGTATTAAAGTTTGGAAAGGAAAAATAACACTAGTCATAACAATGTTTACTTGATAAGTGAAAGATGCTACATTTGATCAACTGGAATTCATAAGAGCTGAGGAAGTTACCTATTTGTAAGATTATAAAACTCAAATACGTATCTGTAAAAAAAAAGTGTAGTTCCTTAGAAATTGTTTGATGTGGTTTGACCTATTAAAATCCCACCCTTTTCCTTTTTTTATACAACTGACTAAAAATCAGAAGACTATTAAAGTACTCAAGCTGTTCTCATCCAAGTCATAGGAAAAGGTTTTGGATTATAGAGTCATTAATTTTTGTTAAGGAAAGAATTAATGTAAAGGAGAATAATTACATTTCCGAAAGATAGATGTATTCTGCAGGAGGAAACTGAGAACTCAATGTCATTACATTTAATTTTCCTCTCTTATACCTCAAATAACCAAGTTTTAAAATATTAATGCCTTCGGTGATTATAAAACTTGCATAAGAACTTACTAAGTCAGGAAGGCTAGGGAAAGAAACATGCAGGCAAAATTTTGTTTTGAAATTTCCTGATAAAAATCTTTCTCTCAACCTTTCAATTTGAAACAAAAGAATTTTTGGATCACTCCAAGAATATAATGATTCATTTTTTTTTAGATCCAACACTAAAAGAAAACTCATGGAAGAAATAATTGGTAAGCTAGACTTCATTAAAATTAAAAACTTTTGAAAAATTACACTGGTCAACAAATTTTTACAAAAGTCATATAACTGAAATAAAATTAGTCATTTCCTATCAATTTGTATGTGCTCAACACAAATGACAGTCAAATTCTAATTTTGGCCCTAGTTTTTTTAATAATCTGCAATAAATGGATGTTTACATCACGAAATGCATGTCAGTAGTAATAGGCCTACGGTTAATACCTGTAAAAGATGAAGTCATAAACTACTTCTTAGATTTCTTCACTTGTCTCTTGTACAGCTGCTCAGGATCATCTCTGGGGAGTGTCCAGCAGTGGTCAGCCAGCATTGCAGTGGACTATTTTCCCTGGTATCTTTGTTCCATTGATGTGATATCTCGATGAAAACCTTCGCCATGTTCATCACTAACCATACCACAGTTTTCAGGGAAAAAATCCAGATAGGAATGAACGAAGTGGATCTTTAGAGACATATTGCAGCCAAATTTCTTATACTGCATCAGCATGTCTTCTACTAGTTCCTTGTCGTTTTCTGCCCTAACATTCCCAAGAAAATTTGTAGACATTAGGTGAAAAGCATTCCATGCTTGTTTTGCATCACCCTGCAGCAGGTTGTTGAACCGGTCATCTCAGTGCAGACGGAATGTTTGGGTAGACTATTCTTGACTTCTTTTGCTGTGTTATTCTGCCAGAAAGAGGAGGAACCAAGCAGAAGTAACAGTCTTTTATGTGGTTGCTTGACTCTCTCCACACCATGGGAACTGCAAACGGCATTGATGGTCTTTTGCCACTGAGCCACTGTGAAAGCTGTGTTGACATGTAGCACAGCATAGATGCGGGACCCAAGGCTTGTCTTGGTCACCAACCTTGCATCCAAAGTCAAGATGAGAAGACTTCTTCACTTGAGAAGTGATAGTTTTTCTGGTTAGCAAATGTCACTTTCCCACTAATAGAGCAGAAATTGTCCACGCTATTAACACACTTTTGAGAAATTACTGTTCTGTATTGTGACTAAATGGATAAAATAATGACAGTTCTATGTAACAGTAACTTAAACTGTCTTGCACAAAGTCTGACATATTTTCAATGCTCGACCTTTCCGACACAGCTTTATACAGTGCCCTGCTGACATTAGCTTACTTCAGCAGCCGCTTGGCAATAGTATTGCATTGCATCAGAAAATGATGCAATCAACTCTGGATGATGTGTGCATGATGGTATTATGCAATGCAATGCAATATTACATTATTCTAGGTTGACTTAGAATGTTGTTGCAGTCCTACTGGATAAATTTACACAGTGAAACATATAAAATGAATTATATGAAATACCTTCAAAATGAGAGCTAATAAAAAAAAATTCAGGGTCATAGTCATGTTCAGCACACCAAGATACTACATATTAGGGCCTTTTTAAGTCAGTAATGATCTCACTATTGACCAGTGTTATTTACAAAGACACAAGTGATAAGACTGCCATCCAAAATGTACAAAGAGCTCTTAAAACTCAGTGATAAGAAAACAATAACCTGATTTAAAAATAGTCAAAGTTCTTGACAGACACTACATCAGAGAACATATACAGAAGGCCAATAAGCATTTGAAAAGCTCTACATCAATTTATACAAAGACACCCACAAGGAGAATAGCAAATGACAACATAGGCAAAACTTGGAGTAATATGTTTACGAGACAAGGAATACCAAAGACTGCTGGCAATCACAATAAGCTAGGATCATCCCCCAGAGTTTTTATATCAAGCATGGCCCAACTGACACTGTGAGTTTAGACTTCTAGTCTCTAGAACTCTGAGAAAATATCAATGCATTTCTATTGTTTATGGCAATATTCCCAGTTCATGGCAATTTTTTATGGCAGCTTTAGGGAACCAATAGAGCACCAATTTATGGGTTATGGGATATGGGTTACACTGTTCCCCTCTTCTTCCCCAAATTTTTACATTAAAGCCTATCTCTCAAAATGTGACTGTATTTGGAGATAGAGCCTTTAAGGAGATAATCAAATTTAAAAAAGATTGTTAAGGAGGGCATTCATCCAATCTATGTGCTTAAAAGAAGAGGAAATTTGGATATAAAATGAGACATGCAGGGTAAGTATGCACACAGTTGGGAAGAAGTCACCTGCCCAGCAAGGAAAGAGGCCTCAGGAGAAACCAGTCTTGCCTGCACCTTGACCTTAAACTTTGATTTTGAATTTTCAGCCTCCAGAACTTGAGCAATTGAATTTCCATTCCTTAAGTCATCCATTCTGTGTGCCTTGTTATAACCTCCCCAGCAAACTGGTACATAGAGTAAAATAAGAAGGAATGACGTCTTGGAATCAGGTTGTGGTTATGGATATGGAGAGAGGGGCACGAGTTTGAGATTTAGTAAAAAACAGAACAGACACAATGTGTTGAGCCATTCAATGTGCTGAGGAGGTTGAGGGGAAGTGGTTATCGTGGTGGACCCACAAGTTCTTATTTGGACCACTGAGTAACTGGTGGTACTAGTCACTGAGGGAGGAGGAGAAAAGGGGTTGATGCAAATTCACTGCTTGGCATGCTGTGAGTCTGAGGGGTCTGCTGGGTGGAGAGGATCCTTTGGCTGTTGGAGATGCGTGTCTGAAGATCAGAAGAAAGGTCATCACTAATACACAGAAAGTCCTTGGAGTCAGAGGAGAAGAGGGGTCTCTTGGGAGAGGCTGGAAAAAGAAGAAAGAGCTGAGGATCTGAGAAACACTGACATTTATGGAACAGATTGAGAAGAGGCCATGCAAGGGCCAGTAGTTATACAGGGGAGCAAGCGGCACTAAAACTGGCCAAGGAAACTGCCCAAATAGTTTACTGGTCACTTCTGAGTTCTTCATCTGTGCACACAATTGCAAGACTACTCAGTCTCAGTAAACAACAACAATGGGATTTATTTAACAAACCGAGAAAAAACAAAGAGTCACAGGAACGAAAAATGGCCATTTACCTCACCTGAAGCAGTGTCCAGCCTTTTTAAGTCCCAAACAAAAAGCAGCTAAGACAGTGTCTTCCCACCACTAAAGACGCAGAGCTCCACTCCCGAACAATAAGCCATGTGTCCAAGATGGCGTCTTCCTGCCTCTGTGGACACACGGCAGCCAGACTACAGCCAGGTTCCAACTCATGAGGACAGCAGAAGACACAACAGGAGATGTTCCCAGAGCTGCCTAGAAGCCTCAAAGCAGCACCAGACAAGTGACACTCAAAACAGCAGCTGCAGCAGCTAAATGCCCCACAAACGGCCACACTCATGCATTTTAGTAAGGCGCCCGCTTCGGGTCTTCTTTTTATCTCGGCTCTAATAGCAGCAAAACCGGAAACAATTTTAGTCACTCAGCTACTTGCATAGCCTTTAAACTTTTCCTCTCAAAGATCAGCACGGTAGGGCCAAGGTCGCTGACCCCAAAGTCACTGAAGATCCAAAAAACACTTAATCCAAAACTCTAAATCCTGGGGGCTAAATGTTTCCTCAGCTCCTTCTGCCTCCTTTACATTTCTTATCAGAGTCTCCACCCCAAACTGCTATACATTTTACCATTTTCCTTGGGGCTATCCATCCTCACCAGCAACCCCCCAGGGGGCACCACCTGCAACAGACCTTCGCCTCAGCCACTGGTTCCAGTAGAGGGAGGGGCCATGATCCTTGAGACATGGGAAGAGAGAGAATCCACCAGATCTGCCAATCCTGCGGCCTTGGGCATGCTATGCAACAAGGCTTTTGTGTGAGTGATAGTGGTAAAAGTTAGATTTCAAAGGTAAGTTGCAGGGTCTACAAGATAAAAGGAGCAGTAGGTATAGTTAGCACCGAGAAAGGAAACAACTTGATGCTGTCATTACTAAGAAAGTTTTAACAGTGAGGGCTGATTTACATTTTAAGGTTGGAGACTACTAAGTATGTTCAAATGGTGTTAGAAAGGAGTCAGTGAAGAGGGAAGATAATTAGTAACAAAATATACCTGAGGAAGTGGGCAACCATCAAGGCTGTGGTTGAAGGAATTAGCTTGACTTAGGAGTGACAGTTAGCCCACTGGGAGAGCAAAAATATGGAAATGAAAATGGGGTGAGGGAGAGAATTGTCAAGGGAATATAAATTGGTGGATGAAGTTGCTGGAAACAGTTTCTATTTTCGTTGTGAAATAGAAGGGCATGCCTTGTATCACAGCTGATGGATAAGGAGGGGGAAGTAGAGAAGCAGGAAATTGGAAGAGAGCTGATCAGGTTTAAATTGCTACTGTGATGGAAGGGATGGAGTACTGCCTGGGGCAGGAAGAAAGCTATTGGGGCTTCATCATTTGCAGCCCCAAAACTCTTCCATGTGTTACTTTTTCTCTTGCAGTGTTCAGTAGATGCCGAGAATGCAGTCTGTACTGGAGATCTAATCAACTCAAATCAATACTTAAAGTATTAATTAAGCTAGTGCCAAGTGGAGAGTTAGGAATAGGGACAAAAAGAATCAGACATGGTCTCAATCCTACTTTATTATTCCTGAAATAGTTACTGTATAATTGAAGGATTAAGTTAATCACACATAAAATTTTAGAAATAGAAAATACAATTATGCAAGGAAGGAACACATACTCAACAATGTGGGGCCAAGAGTGAAGACTCAAAGGAAAGGCATTGAGAGCCCTCTGGGGAGCTTTCTGCCAGAAGTGCTGCATATGCAGTTAGCCCAAGTCTCTATGTTTAGTATTAATATCCCCATTTTGTTGATAAGATGGGCTCAGAGGGGAACAAAATTTCAGAGGATAAGGAAATTATTTATAGGATATAAATTGTTAACAACATTGGACGGTGAGTGATGTTTTGCCAGATAAAGATGAAGGACTGGAAATATCAATTCCAGGACATGTTTGGGAAGTGGCAAATTGTTCTGTTTGATTGGATTATAGGAAAGAGAAGTGAGAATATTTCGCACTTGGACTTTTGATCCTAACTGCAACAATTTGGTCTTTTATTTTGCCAACTTTGAGAAAGGATGGAAAATTTTTGAGCAAAGATTGAAGTGTCTGAATCTTCAGTTGGCAAAACAGACTGAAAACAGTTGAGACTGAGCATGATCTAAATACCTAAAAGAGGATTTCAGTAGAGGAGAGACTGAGGTGCTATTTATGATTCCCCCTCTACTCATACAGTTCTGTGCTTTTGACATGTCACTTAGCCTGTTTCAATCTCAAGTACTCATAAAAAATTCAGAGAGTGGGAGAATAACCATTTAGGGTATTTTGAGGAACATAATTTTATAATTCTGAGGTTTTGAACATGGGAGGTGGCATTGAGAAAAGAAAGTATGAGGCAAAAAGAAGAGAATTTATTTAGGATTTTTTTGAAACTTCAAACACAACATGGATACAAATGAAACGTTTTCCATTTTACTTCCATATATGACTTCTACCCCAGTTAGGTGAGTTGATTATGTGTAAATGCTTGCATCACAAACAAACATATATATATATACAAATAGCTTTTTTTTTTTTTTAACTCAGAAGATGAGCTGGAACAATTGCTAGTCATCCCTTTTTTATTCACACTCAGAATCATCCTCCTTTTTGGAAGTTTTTCACATTCAAGATATTCAGAGATGAACTTACAGTTTCAGCATCTTTGCCCCCTTTCCAATAAATTGTCTTTTTTCAGTATTTCATTTCTTAAATTGACTACCACCCACCAGGTTCTCAAATCATGGTGATTGTCTTTTTCTCCTTCATCTTCTCACAGCAAATCACCTAGTTCATTATAAATTCCATCTCCTTACTATTTTTTAATTCAATTTTTCCTTATTCCTTCCCCTAGCAGAGGCTCTCAATAGAAGACCCTTCTATTCCAGTCTTTCCTTTGTCATCTAGTTAATTTCCCTTATTTCACTTATAATCCATTCTCTACACCATTTCACACACACAAAAAAAATATTTGTAGCCATTTTAATTTTCAGCTTAAATTAATTCAGATATTGACTTCAGATATTAATTCAGATAAACATATTCAGATATGCTTATTCTACCCTACATTATGTGTGCTTGCATTTATGTCCACTCTTCATTTTTTCCAAAAAATTATTTTTATGTTTATTTTTTTAAAGATTCATTTTTATTTATGCACACAAGAATTGGGGGTGCAGGCCAGAGGTGCAGGGTGTGGGAGGATTCATCAGAGACAGAGTGGGGAGCAGAACAGGCAGATCCACTGAAATACACTGCTGATGGGAGCAGTGGGCAAGACAGAGGTCTGGTCTGTTGCGCCATGGGCGTCAGCTCCCTGGCCGGGGTTTGAACTCATGCCACAGTGGTTAGCAAAAGCTAGATAGTGCCAAGACTTAACCCCTTGCACTACTAGGGAGGATTCCTTACTTATTTTTAATAAGCCTTTACACACTCATCCACACAGAAAGGTAATTAGAAAATTTAAATAGAAGTGAATTTAAATACACAAAACTAGAAGCGTCCAAAATGTAAATCAACCATAGAATGGTTAAGCTACTATGATATAAGCATCCAGTGAAAATATGGATACTACAACTGTAAAAAGAAACAACATAGATGAATACCATAAACATGTAATATTGAGGAGGAAACAGAGGCAAATGTATACCTGTGATACAATTCCAATTTGATAAAATTTAAAATCTAGCAAAGTACAAATGGGAAGAAGGGTCTGAAAGAGGCATAGCTATGGTTTCTGGGTGCTAATAATGTCATTCTTCATATAAGTAGTGGGCTCATATGTATATTCACTTTGTAAAAATTCAACAAAAAGTACTCTTTTCATTCTACAAATCTAACAATTAAATTTGTTAAATGTATACATTTTTATAGCATATAACAGGACAAAAAATGAAGACTGAATTAAATCAGACTAAAAGGAGAATGAGAGCAGAAGTATTTATTCTCTGCCTACAGTGAATAAATTTTGAGGTCCATCGCAATGACTGTAGCTGTTTCCAAGTTAACTCTGGACTTCCTATCACATCGTTTTCTATTATTCTAAACTGATATCATAAACAGCATGCTCAATAACATGGATGTGATCAAGGATTTGTCTATTTTAATGTCTACAGTGAAGGCTGTTGGCATCAATACCAGTATTTACATAAGAACAATTCAATAATGCAGCCCAGTTACGCAGCTCTCTTGTACTCTGTTTTGATCCAATAATACATTTTAGAATAGTTAGAGAGATCTAGCATGCAAATAATCTTCCAAAGATGTTAATTCTTTCTGTTGAGCTTTAGGTAAGCAATGGATGGCAGTTAGTTTGAGGTATTGTTCTCCAGTAAGGGCACAGAGTGCAGACATTCAATTCCAGATTTTTCCAGTCATCCTAGAGCTGGATAATTTTACATTTGCAATAAGGAAACTTGAGGAGCCTACCTATTAGCTAACTATTTGGCCAACAGGATTCTAAACAGAGTTGCTCAAAGAAACTTTCCTACTCAGAAGATGAGGTTGAACACTTGCTGCTTCCTTATTTTCCTAAGAAAGAGTTTGGCAGTACACTGACACAGAAATAAATGATATCTGAGGCTCAATGTTCTATGCTGTTAAATCTGACTGGAAATTTTTTGAAACAGGTGTTTGTAATCACTCACTCTCACCATGAAAAAATTCACCATGGAGCAACTTCCTGGTGATCCCTCTGAGGTAAATTAATTACAAAATATACTTCCTTGGTAGCTGAGAGATTTGACCTGGTGCATCAAATTATTAAAGGTAAGCCAATTAAATATTGTGAGACTTATGCCATTTAAAATGATTTTAATTTTAGAATTGAGGCATTCTTCTTGGAAGTAATTAGAGTGTGTGACCCATTGCTTTCTAAGGCAACCCTTAGCATACCACTTCATAATCATGTTATTGTCATAGAGAAAAATATTTATCTTTCTATTCTCAGTGGCAGAATGGTATGCATATATTTAATCCAGAAATATCAACCCATTAATGTGCAAATCAAGAGGAGAATATTTTCCTTTGCTTAAAATTGTTATATCCAAAGATCACAACTCTCTGTGGTATTAGGGGGCATCTGTATTTTAGGGTACAAAAAGTTTCCATTAACTTTTATTCATGTTAACAAATAAAATAACAGAAAATAGAAATACCTATTAGGAGCTAATTTGCATATTTTTACCTTTTACACACATATTTAGGGTAAAATATACACAAAACAGCTGACTTAACCATATCTTAAGAAATGCACTAAATTAAACATTTATCTTGGTTGATAACCTGTCCCTAGGTTATCCAGGGTCAACAACTTTAAGTAATGTTTAACTCTGTTTCTCATCTTATACCTGTAGCTTGTAGGGATATTCTTTTTTTCTGAACATTTCTTTGCCTTAGGGTAGTCTAGCAAGGTAATTAAGAGTATCATTTCTGAAGGCATATGATCTCAGTTTTAGCCTTGGGTGTCCCAATTCCTTAAGCTGATCTTAGGCAACTTCCTTAACTCACTAAATATCAGTTTCATATTTCATTTTGTAAAAATAAAAATAATCATACTTATTTCATGAATTTATTAGGAGGATTTCATAAGAATGCATGTAGAGGGTTTAGTACAGAGACTGGCAGAGAATATACATATTTGGACCATACAAGTTAAATCAAACAAACAAATAATTTTTAAAAGTCAATAGATTTCTTTCATTTTTTTCTCTATACTTGATATCTGTGATTTTTATCGATCTTTATTAAAATAACAGGAAGAAAGTCACATAACTTATTAAGGATAATATGTACACTAATCTAGAAAATTGCTAATTAAAAATTGCATGTGTAGAACTCAAAATTTCTCTTTTCACTAAGTGACACTTTTAATAAAGATATACAGTTAATATCATCTTCATTTTCTTCAAAAGGTATTTTGACTATAATGACTAACATGTGTTATCTTAAACAACAATATAAAGATATACTTAGCAATACCCAAGTCAAAGACAGACAAGACAAAGACAAATTTCAGGACCTTAGAATTTGAAACATTGATTTTATAAGTTTAATGATTGCTTTCAAATAGCAATGATGACATAATTTATTCAATAAACATTTATCAACTATATTTTCATTAACATTAAATATTTTCTCAATAGGGTCTCCCTGGTGGCGCAGCAGTTAAGCTCTGCGCTGTGGAGCTGCAGGCAGCGCACGATGCGAGTTCGATGCCCGGCCGGGGAGAATCCCACATGGTGCGGCAGACCTCTCCTGCCTCGCCCACTGCTCCCCTCAGCAGTGTATTTCTGATCTGCCTGTCCTGCTATCCGCTCTGTCTCTGGTGAACCCTCTCGCTGCCCCACGCCTCTGGCCTGCACCCCAGCTTGTATGTATAAATAATAAATAAATAAAAATTAAAAAAAATATATTTTCTCAATAACTTTTATATGTCCCACATTTTTTTTTCATTGAAACTTCATAATATTCCTGAAAAATGGGCATTAGAGTCCTCTATCAGTTGGAAAATCATGACTACACATGAGACCAGAATTTTCTTTATTGCAATGTCCTAATCGTTCTTCTGTCTTTCAGTTATTAGTGAATAATGTTGTTGTGGTTTCTATTATTTTTCATTATACTGGATTAGAGATTAAATAATTTAAAGATGATTATGAAAGGGATCTTCCTTTAAATTTTTTATACTTGAACAAATAATCTCATATTTTATCACATTTACTGTTGACCATAATTTAATCGAGAGGATTTTCCTCTTCCCTTTGTATATTTAAGTAACATGAGGCTGGAAGGATCAATGAACTTGCTCAAGAACTCACATCCCTTAAATGTAAACATAAATCTAGGTTGGGCTCCTTTTCATTGATAACCAATGAAATATAAATTTAAAATCAACATGAAATACAGTTTTCTCCTGCCAAATTGGCAAATAAAAGAACATGATAATGCAGTTTTTTTGGAAATAATGCAGTGTTTGGAAATCAGCTCTCATGCTACAGTGGTAGAAATGCAAACTGGCAGGCCCATTCTGAAGGGTTCTTTGGCAATGCCTTTCTCTCTATGGAGTTTTTAAATTTTCTGCCTCTTTGATGTCAGACTTGACCATATGGAATTGGCCAATGAATTTTACAGAGATAAACAGAAAATTGGAAAGCCATCATCTGTTCTCACTGCCTCAAAAAACAGTAGTTTTTAAGATAATAACTGCACTGATGACTTGATCCCAGGTAAAGATGACAAAACAGAACCCAAACAACTACTAATTGTCACATATTAGAAGAGACTAGGAAAATATGACAAATGAAATGGGATTCAGTTGATCAGATTTTGGAACAGGAATAATTTGGAATGGAATAATTGATGAAATCCTAATAGAGCCTAGGTTTAACTGTGCTGTATCAGTATAAACCTCTTAGTTTTGACAAATGTACCAGGGACTGTAACGTATGATGTTAACAATGGGTAGAGGGTGCGCTGGATAAGAGGTATGGGAGGCAGAATAATGGCTTTCCAAAAATATGCATGGCCAAAACTCTGGAAACTGGAATATGTTAAAATATATGGCAAAGGGTAGAATTAAAGTTGGTAATCAGTTGGTCCTATGATGAATCGATGATGCTGGATTACCTAGATGGGGACAATGTAGTAATATCTCCTTAAATAAAAAGAAAGCAGAAGAATCAATGTCAGAGTGATGCAGTAGAGAAAACTTGGCTGGATATGTGGGAATCCTTTAAAGAGTGGGAAAAGAAAACAATCTCCTCTAGAGCCTACATGAAGAATACAACCTGGTCAGCATTTTAATTTTACCTAGTGAATTTCATTTTGCATTAAATATTTGTATTGCTTTCAGTCACCGAGTATATGCAAAGGTATATATTGTTCTTAATTTTTGTACGTTATTATAATAGTCATAGAAAAACATATAAGACACATACAGGAACTCTCTGAATGGTTTTTGCAAGAGTTTTCTAATTCTAAAATTATTTCAAAATATTTTAACTTCTTTTTTTTCAAGGAAGCACCATCATTTAAGAAAAGTTAGTGTATTTATAAAGCTGCAGTCATTCAAAGGACTCTTCAACTTAACAGAATACTGAGCTTTCAAATATATTTGGACTTCCGGCTCACAGCCCTGGTTTTAATCTCAGCTCCTGTTCAGTTTCCTCCAGTTCTGACACCTCAGTTGGAAGCCAAGCTCAGGTAGTCAGAATTTGACATCACTCCCACCTCTCATGGATGTATGACCAGCACTTCTTTCCTACTTTTGATTTTACCACTCCTGCTTAGGTGCTGACAGCTCAAATAGTTGCCACCACCTCCCACAAGGTTGGGCAAAACAACCCTTTTTAATGTAACACATTTTGCTGATGGTAGAAATTTATAAAAGAGCTGAGTTGTATTACCATAGCAACCAGATAGCAAAGAAAAACTGCAGTCAACTCATTCGTTGGGCTACAGAGTATAAGAAATCCATGGGATCATCAAGCTGCTTTGAATGGTCCTGGTTCCTCATCAGACCCCAGCAGTCCTCTGATGGTGACCCACTTTGTTATCCAAAAACATACTTCAGGGCCTCCCTGGTGGCACAGCGGTTGAGCGCTGCACTGTGGAGCTGTCAGCAGCGTGATGGGAGTTTGACGCCCAGCCAGGGAGAGTCCCACATGGTGCGGCAGACCTCTCCTGCCTCGCCCGCTGCTCCCCTCAGCATTGTATTTCTGATCTGCCTGTTCTGCTCCCCACTCTGTCTCTGGTGAACCCTCTCGCCACCCCCACGCCTCTGGCCTGTACCCCAGCTTGTATGTATAAATAAATATTTAAAAAACAAACAAACAAAAAAACATACTTTACGAGTAAAAGAAAAATCACTTTATAGAAAGAAGACATCCTCAACCAAATGCTTTTCTCTGTTTTTATTATCACTTTATAATTTTACTTTTTGTTCTCATCTTCTTAAACACAGTCATTGAATTATAGGGTCAACCCTTAAAAAAATTGTCTACAGATTCCAGGAAGTCTTCTCTGCCTGAATTTTTGTTCTTCATTCTATGCTTAGATAGAAATGCCATTTCTAGTATCTTGACAGTGTGTTTTAGTCTCTGATATAACATGTATGTACTGTGCTTAGGTTAGTAGTTCTTGAAGAGTACTTCTGGTTTGCAAACTCTCCCTCTACTCCTAGATTTCTGGTGAATCATCAGTGCTATGTAACCATTACTTAGTTATTGTTAATTATTGACTTCTCTTCCCTGAGTCAGAACATCAGTTAGATCGATTACTAACTGACTCAACACCAAAAAAGCTTTGTAATCCTTCTTCTAACAGAAAAGGTACTAGCTGACAATTAAAAATAGGGTACATGCAGGTGGCTGGTTGGGTTAGCTGTTAAATCACTAGGAACACATGAGAAAATATAGCTTAAATGACAAACTGGATCCTTGAAAGGGAAATCAGCAAAGTTTCAAATATAGAGCATTTTTCAAAGATAAGCTCTGCTTATGCACCAAAGGAGAATTTGACTATTGCCCTCTATAGTTCATACATCATCACAAATGATCGCCATGCACTAATTTTCTGGTCCCACTATTATTTATGCGCCTTGAGGCAGAAAGCACGCTGATCTTGATTTTTGTATAATGCAATGCCTAGCACAATATCTGTCCTATATTTGAGGCAAACATTTTATTTGGGTTTTTGATGACAACTTCAATGATTCTGTAGCAAAAAACCCTGCTATAAAGGGAATGCAACATACATGTGTATCCATATATATACATGTATATACACATACATATGTGCAATATATATAAATTACATATGTATTGATTAAGGAACAATTGAATGAATACACTAGTATTCATTAGTAACACTATTAATATTCAATACATAGCAATTTGTAATATTATACTATTAGCATTCATGCACTCGGTTGATCATTAATGACATATTTTTATTTTCTACTATAGAAATTAGATAACACATGAAACTACATATGGTATGATTACATGTAAGTATGTATGTAATAAGGAAAATATTCTGAAGGCAATTTAAAAAGGAACTCTAATAGCAAGTTATTGGTTTTTGAGAGTTTTCCATCCTAATTTGTCTTGTTTTCCATGATAATGTGGCATATATTTTGTCAATTAAAATATCAAGTCTACTGTGGAAGAACAAAAGTGTTTTTATATGACATGGTCTAGAATTTGCATCTACTGAGACACTGCATTCTCTGAAAAGAATAAAACATTCAGCTGGCTGAGCTGAATCTTCTCTGGCTCAACATGAATGGAGAAGACACCAAGAACATTGGTTTTATCTGATTATCTGTGGAGAAAAAGTTATACAGGATAAAATTTCCAGAGTAGTTAATGTATTGTCCTAAAAGATTGTGTCTCATGATAAGTCAAGCCTTATTATCTTTTCTAGATAATGAGCAGCATTCTCAAATATGGTTTTATTTGTATTTTTGTAAAAAAAAAAAAAAAAACCACGGTATGAAACTACAACTTATTTTTCAACCTAAAATCATTCTCAGAGCATGGGGAATGAAGAGAAAGGAGACTAGGTTTCCAAAGCCCCACTCACATCTGTCTAAATCCTAAAATAATAAGTCCTGTGGCAATCACTAAATCTTATTATTGGTTTGAAGCAATAAATCTTCCATGGCTCTGAAGAAGAAAAAAAATAGAAACACCATTGTAGTAATGAGATTACACTGAAAATAAAGCGGTGGATTAGTAAAATCTAATTTGGAAGTGATAAAGTACATGTGATGTCCAAGTAATTATTTCTGCACAGTCCCCATCCATAGGGAGCTCAGAGTTATTGGACACTGCACTATGTTAATGATGCCACTGCCTGACATTTGGGTGAATGTGCTGACCGTCTGCTCTGTCGTCTCTGTTATTGTCAATACTCACCGTTGAGTCCAGCAGCTGCATTCACAATGCTGCCTTAGGCAAAGTCAGAGCCAAATATGTATTTAGGTGTGTGTGTGTGTGTGTGTGTGTGTGTGTGTGTGTGTGTGTGTGTGTGTTTTCTTAGGTCAATGTTTTTCCATTTTAAAATCTTGGTTGAGAAAATTAAATATCCAAATATATTTCTCTGGGACTTAAATACTTAGACCAATAAGAGTAGGTGAGTTCTCATTGTATTTCCTTGTCTTTCAAAAGCATAAACTTAGACACACACTTGGCTAAAAGCAGATTGCTAGGTAATATTAGCTCATGTGGTCAGTGCAAATATTTCTGGAAAAAAAAGTCCTATGTTTTATTCCTTGATAATGGAAGTCTCTATTATAAGACATTGAAAAGTCCCTGAAAAAATGGAAATCTCTATTATAAAATATTGAAAAAATGTCCTATTTCTTTATGCCTTGATAATGGAAGTCTCTATTATAAGACGTTGAAAGTGTATTTTGTGTTGCAGAATTCTGTGCTTTTAATACATAACTAATCTGACTCCATGTTCAATGTGTAAAATTTGCTTAGGGAAGCTAAAGGACTGACCAATCTCGAAAGCAACACGAAATACAAAACAAACAGAAAATACAAAAATCCTATTTATTTTCAATCCACCGATAGTTGAATCAAGCTCCCCATGTAGAGACATCCCAAAAGAACAACATCAGGTGTGGTAAAGCAGGGCTTCTCAGAGGAGAATTTGGATGGACAGTTGATAGTAGGCACAGGCCAAGCAGAAGAGGAAAGAAGGCAGGTCTCCCTAAGGAAAATGACTTCAGTGAATGACATCACTTTGTCCTGTTGAGTTAGGGAGTTTTTTTTATTACAAGTTAACTGAGCTACTTGAAATAAAAACAATGTATTATCAATATATTGGGATGTTTTGTGAGATTTCAGTCTTAGCTCCTTTACCTCTAGTTTCTCTCTCCCCCCCCCCTTCTCTCTGTCTGTCTCTGTCTCTCTCTCTCATCTTTACCCTGTTTTGTATGTTCATCCTTCAAAAGACTGGCTTACCCCTGCATGTACTTAGCATGAAACATATTAAAGATATATCCTGAGCATTTTTTCTTATATATTAGACCAAAATATCTGGAGAAGAGATTTGCTGACCTGTTTTGTGTTAGATTCTCTCTCCTGGGTCAATTGGTAATGACCAAGAGGCAGGAAAAAATTAAAACATTAACTACTTCGATTGCAAATCTAAGTTTGGGTGGAGAAGCACTTGCTAGAAATACATTATTGATCAGAAAACCCATGAATGTCCACTATACACATTAGTTCTTTAATTGTTTTATTCCTAATCATTTGAAGACCACCGGAATCATATATAAAAAAAGAGAAAAAAACACTGCTTCATCTAGAAAGGAATGGATCTAATTCTTACCTCACATTCTCTGCAGTAATTTGCTCTCCATTCATAATAGATCTCCACAGACCCTGCAAAGTTTAGCTTCATGCTCTGATTCTCTCTCTGCCCATCTTCCCTGAAAGGCTAACAGATTTGGAAGCTTCCACTTGACATATCATTTGACTGAAAAATAGCCTCTCTGATTGCTCCAACTCATGCTTGACCCCAGATCTTGATTTGGCACCTTGAATGACTTCTATCTTTAATAATAATCTCCTGATCTATCAAGTTCAGATTAAATGGAGATATTTAATCAAAGACTATTCAAGGTTGACAAACAGTGAGATGGCAACATATTTGGAGAATAAGACAAGAATGAAATAATAGAAAAGTTGAAAGATTGCTAACCAGGGAATTAAAACAGTGAGTTGTATAGTATGGAACAGTTCGATTAGAACTTGAAGAAATCAAATATCCAAATGCTGCATGTGCAGTAAGTGACTATTTTCATACTGAGCTGAACTTCCACTGCAGGAAGAAAGACATTCAAAAGGCAATAATACTCTGCATGGATTCAACTCCCGTCTTGTTCTGAGTATCAAAAATGTGGTTATCAAATAAATGTTCTGGATGGAGTAATGTGAGAAAACAAGAAAAGAACTTGTAGCCTCTAGGGGCAGAAAATAAGTGTTATGTCTTAAAAAAAATCACAGAAGAGAAATGGTTATTGTTGGTGGAGTTGGACAATCATCAATTGTTGGTTGGACAATCATCAATATGGTAAAATTGTCAAGGAATCTATTAGAAATCCCTATTGCAAGGGGAAAACTAGCATCTGCAGATCCTGACACTGCTCTAGTTGCATTATATTCTCTAGGTCACGTCCTCATTGAGTGAGCTCCATAATTATTATTATCATTTCTATTTTATATAGGAATAAAAATCCAAGCCAGATCTAATTAGAATCAGATCAAAAGTCACACTTGGTGGAAATAGGATTCTATGCTATTTTATTAAGATTTATTTATTTATGCAAACAAGAACTAGAGTATAGGCCAGAGTTCTGGGGGAGTGAGAAGATTCACCAGAGACAGAGTGGGGAGCAGAACAGACAGATCTACTGAAGTACACTGCTGAGGGGAGCAGCCAGGCAGACGGAAGCGGTCTGCTGCACCAGGTGGGTTAACTCCTTGGTTGGGGATCGAATGATATTGCAGTGGCTTGTGATAGCTTGATAGTGCTCTGTCTTTAACCCTGGAGCCACCAGGGAGGCCCAGGATTTTATACCATTTACATTTGATCACTACATCTATAATATTTCAACAATGTAAGGCTGAAAGCTAATTAAATTCTTACTGTGGTTAACATGTAGTGTGGAATTTGTACTCAAATAATTCTGTAGCAATTGTGTATATGTGCATGTATGCATGTTTATGTGTGTCTAACCCACCATTTAGTAGGAATCCTTGAAAATTGAGCTCATATAATAGAAGCACAACTTCTTTACTATCTTTGTTGTCTTTCTAAACAAGTGCTCCCCAGGGAAAAGTCTTGACAAAAACAGTTTGGCCTTGTATTTTCATGAAGCAAGAAGAAAAGTAGATAATTCCTCTCTATCACCTATCAGGTCCCCCCAGTGTAAATTCAGACAATAGGTATGAGGGTTTTTGTTTTTCTATTGGTTCCTAAAAAACACAAACAATGGGTGAAAATTACATCATCACATAACCATCTCCAGCCTGGATCCCTCCCACCTACCTCAGAGTCTGACTTATTTTCACACTGCTGAATTTGGAGCCCTGAACCCAGGTCATTAACTTGCCTGCCAATTTGCAGTCAAATTTCCATGACATCTCCATGTGAACAGGTTAAAAATATTCCATGCCTCAGGCTGAGACAAGAATACACACACACACACACACACACACACACTTCTTACTTTGAGATCAAGTCTTAACAAGCTATACATATCCTGTGATTATGGTGAAGCCCTTTTCATACATTATCTCATTTATTTAGCTCCATATCCAAAGATTAATTCAAAATGGATCGAGGATTTCTATATTAGACCTGAAACAAACATAGCAAAACATACATAGAAGAAAACATGGGTGATACACTCCAGAACATCAGTCTCAGAGGCTTTGGTGACTCAACTCCAATGGCAAGGGAAACTAAAGCAAAAATGAACAAATGGGACTTTATCAAACTAAAAAGCTTTTGCATGGCAAAAGAAACCACTCCCAAAACAAAAGGATGACCTATTGGCTGGAAGAAGATCTTTGCCCATTATATGTCTGAGAAGGGGTTAATTTTCAAGATACACAAGAGCTTAAATGACTCAACTACAAAAACAAACAGCACAACTAAAGAATGGACAAAAGAACTAACTAAACACTTCTCCAAATAAGAGAAGCAAATGGCCAACAAGCACATGAAAAAAAAAAAAATGTTCAGCATCACTTATTATATGGGGAATGCAAATGAAAGTCTCAATAGGATATCACCTTGCCCTTGTGAGAATGACCTATATTAAAAAGACTGGAAACAACAAATGTTAAGAAGGTTTTGGGAAAAAAGGAACACTCATTCACTGTTGGTGGGGACTTAAATTGAAGGAACCTCTGGGGAAACAGGTATGTAGAATCCTCAAAAAATTAAAAATGTTAATATCACATGATCCAACAACACCATTTGTAGGTATTTACCCAAAGAGTATGAAAACACTAATATGAAAATATTTCTTCATTCCTATGTTCATAGAAGCATTATTCATAATAGCCAAGACATGGAACCAACATAAATGCCCATTGACAAATAACTGTATAAAGAAATTGTGAAATCTGTACTCAATGGAATGCTACTCATATATTATAAAAGATGAAATAATGCCTTTTGGGACAAAAATGATGGAGCTTGGGGTGATAAATCAGAAAGTGAAAGACTGTTATCATTTCCACTCATTTGCCAAATATTAAGAATCAAAGAAAACAAATGGCTAACCACAACAATAATATCTCCTAGACTCTGAAAAATGTGGTTATCAAAAAGGGTGCAAGGAGGGAGAAAAAGATAGGAAAGGTAATGTGATAGGGTAATGGCACTGGAGCCTTGGGGGAGGATGAATGAAATATGTGTACATGTCAAGGTGTGAAAATGTACTTCAAAATTACATAATTAAGCAAATAGAAAAGCAATAAAATTTGAAAAAATCAATGTTATAGCAAAACAGAAAGGAGAATGTGTGACGTCCATCTCACTGGCAAAGAATCTAAAGGTCAACAAGTTAATTTGCTGAAGGTCACAAAGGCAGTACTGTGATATGGTTATACCCTTAATGATCTAGATTTACATCCAGGAGCCATTTAGTAGCTGCATTACCTTGCCCAAAATAAGACACCTGAGTCTCAGTCTACTCACCAGCGTAATGAAAATAACAATAATAGCAACACTTTCTTTGCTTGTATGAGGTTGTTTTAAAGATGAAATAAAACTGTACACATATGCTGTGCTAATCACTTTGTTAAAGTTTCAAAGATGGGTGGATTAATTTGAGGCAGAATCAAGAGTTGAACCAAAGCAATGCTCTATCCACTCTATTGATTCCTTCAAAACGTTTAAATATTCCAGGAAGAAGTTCAAGCAATGAGATAATTCTGCAATTAATCAACCACTCATCATTGCCTGCTCTGCTTTCAGAGATCAGTATCAGGTTTCCTCTTCTTCAGGAATAAATCTTTATCTTGCCCTGTTGCAGGTGCTTTTTTCTTCCAGCATTAGCCATGCATTCAACTTAAGCAATTCTAAGAACACCTCTGAACAGGTCCAATAAACACCCCATTTTTCTCACCCTCATCTCTTAGGTCATTTAATCCTCACTATGCATTTGAGTCTATTTCATAAATGAGCACCTCAAGAGGTTAAAAACACCTACCAGATGTCATGCTGGGATTAGGCTATTCCTCTTCCTAACACATCACACAGCACAATGTAACACTTTCAGCAGATTCTCATTTCTCAAGGCATAAAGTTATCAATCCATGATCCTCTTGCAAATATTCCAACTAATTTGACTGATGATTGTGTATTTTGAAAATGAGGAGAAAAAAATAAGCCATCCTACAACATCTTTTGGTGTTAGACATTCCTGTAACACTTCCAAGTCAGTAATTACAGCATCTAGCAGTCAAGCATGCGACTGTACCTTAATTAAATCAGATTCCTTGTAAATATTCTACTTTAATATATTGAGTTGTTTGGCCAAAACTAATTTTCTGTGCAGGAACATGGTCCAAAATACCATAAATCTTCTGAGTCCTGGCATCTCTGACAGCATTTGACTCCATAAATGGCTCTCAGAGTCTCTGCATTATACGTGCAGTAGGAAGGCAGTAAGGTCTGGGTAGTCTCTGAGAGACTGAAAAACTTCCTAAACACCTAGTTTGTAGGAATTGCACTTATTCTAGGAATGCAAAGGTGACTAAGAAATCATTGAAGCTCTTGAGAATTACTTTGCATTACACAATACCACACATCAGCAAATAATTACAATAAGAGTATGAGCAATGATATATAAAAGTCAGTACAATGTGCTGTGGGCAAAGAGATAACTGAGCATGTCCCTTTTGCAGGGAGGAAAGTGACAACTAAGGAGAACCTTAGTTTTCAGAACTGGCCCTGGAAGTCTCTGTGAGCTCCTCAGGGAGGTGGAACAGAGAAGTCTGTGATCAAATACTCTGAGACATACATCAGCATATGTTTTAGAAACTAAAGTATTCGGGGTCTCGGGATTGAAAAAATGTAGGGATGATCCTCATGAGGCAAACAGAGGCATGACCTAGCTGGGGAACTCTCAAGTCATTTAGAGTCTGGACTTTGCTTTAAACTGCAGTCTGTAAACCAGATTATCAGATATTACATGACCCTATAAAATTGCACGCATAATGCATAAAGGCATTTGGAGCCCGAGAACGGTGGTGATGGGCTTATAATTTTCCTTGGGGGTCTCAAAGTTTCCATGACTTAAGAAAGGGACTGACATAATTAGATTTACTTCCCACCCTATAGTTTCTTAAGGAGCCCTGTTTCTAAAGGAGTTTGGAGAGTATTGTTTTTATCTCTTTAAGCATCCTCAAATGTTCTTAGTTCATGCTAGGGACTTAGTGGAGTTGTGTGGTGGGGGTGCTCTGCCACTCTCCAGCCTGACTAACTCGGGAGACAGGTGCCTGGGGCAAGCACAAGAGCCATTTATGGCCTCAGGATTATAAAGACTCCAGCCATCCATGTTACAACGCTCCCTGTATTTTCTCAACCTTTCTTTTCCTTTTTTTGCACCTGGAAACATTTTTATCTTATTTTATCATTTAATTTTATTTTATATTGAGATAATATTGGAGCACAATGTTGTATAATTTAGAAGTATAGGATTTCCTCACTCAGGTGTTGTTTCCACACCACATCCACCATGAAAACTCCCACAGTCCTCCACCATAGACCAATGTTTCTTTGCTGCTTTGTTCTCTCCTGTCCCCTCCTGCTCTGGTACCGCAACTTCTTGTACAGCTTGAGTTTTCAGACTTGAGCAGCACACATAGCTCACTGCTACTCCACTCAGCCTAATGTAGCTTCGTGCCTGAGAGCAATAAATGAAGATCAAAATAAACAGGATATTTCTTAGCATCAGTGTTCTATTTTTTATATTTTTAAAGACTTATTATTGCAGTCACCATGGTATAAGTTTCAGGTGTACACAAATCTACATTAACATCTGTATCTACTACATTCTATTCATCACTAAAAAGTCTAAGGACAGGCTTTTTAAAATATCAGCTCTATTCTAGTCTGTTGATTATCAAAACATACCTGTATTCTGAGCTCATGCTGGGGAATACAACTTTGAACTTTTTGTTTGCTGGTTATGATCAAAACTCTGCTTATAAGAAGTAATATTTAGAGAAGAGTATCTGAGTAATATTCCATATTTTTTTCTCTCTGGATTGTAGATATTCTATTCCTAAATGAACAAAATGTCAGAAAGAGGAGTACCTGGACTACATTTTTTTGACTCCTCTGAATAAAATTGCATTTACTAAGTTGTAATTGGTATTAAAGATATTAAGCCTCATTGAGCTGTGTTGAAGAATTGGTTATAATATTGATTATAGGTCTGTTTATTAGGTTGTTGAACTAAAATGTCACTAAATATCCTCTTTTACAGAACCTTTAGTGTGTAGCTCCAGAAGAAATTTATCTCAGGTCTCAGAATTGGGTATAGTTGAGAAACTAAGCTTACATTCTATGTCTATAATGAATTTTTAAACTTGCTTTAAGTTTTTGCTTTTACTGCTAGAAAATTTAGTCTAATATCTGTCCTATCTCCACCAATAATGTAGGGTCCTAGAACATTTGGGGAAAAGCTCTTTTCTGTATTCCTTGCTCTAACTTTTCTGTCACCCTACTTCTTTGTCGCAGATTTATAGTGCTTAGGGTGTGTGTGTGTGTGTGTGTGTGTGTGTGTGTGTGTGTGTATGTGTGTGTGCATCTCTATCTCTGTCTGTCTATCTATTGACATTGACACTTTGGAACCAGTTGGGTGCTAGCAATGAATACAACGAACTGATAGTTTTTAAAGTATATTTTGTCTTAAATTAATAACCTGAATATGAACTAAAAAGTAGCTCTGTGTCAGACCTGGATACTATGCCCCTTCTTTTAATTTCAAAGACCTTCCATGTACTATCACTCTTCAAAGGTATCTTTCAGAGTTCAGTGAAGCACCCACGGGTCATCAAGAGTGACCTGTGAATTTATATCCCCAGTACAATTATTCACAACAGGCTATGTCTCCAGTGTTCATTCTGAGCAGAGGGATCTTGCATGGGTTAAATTAACCAGCCAGGAGAACATGAGAGCTGAACATATGGTGAAGTGTTTTGAGGTTTAGAAAAGCAAGTTTCTGGTACAAACAGAGTCTGGCCTCTGAGACCCCTCTGTCAGCATGAAAAAAGATCTCCTTATTTACCAGAGTGAAAAGAAAGGGCACTTTCAATTACTTCACCTCTATAGCTGTACACAATGAAACGGGAGGAGAAATCGCACATTAATAGAGAGGAAAACAAGTGTAAGTTCCTCAGGGAAGTGAGAGAAGGCTGCAGAAAGCATGTAAAAAGTAGTGTATAGCTCTGATTAGAAGTGAGAAGAGAAGAAATCGGAAGTGAAGTACCACAAATTAAAATTAAAATTGCAATTCCCAGGAGCTCTCTGGTCTTCGCATTACCGGCCCATCCCCCATGTTGCTCTAATTGTACCACTTCAGACCTAATGAGTTGGGTTTGGGGAAGTACCAGGTCTGTAAATGAAACCGTTTATCATTGTAACACTTATTAGATATTTGATTGAGCACTTGTTTTGAAAGCTGAGGTATAAAACTCTAATCAGTCATTGGAGGTGTATCATCTCCTGTTTTTAGAAAAAAATGAGAAAAATATGCTTGCTTTAAGATAGTGAAATTTTAAAGACATTATTTGGCTCCTTAATTTAGGAAGACTGGAAGCTGGAATTTCAATTCCTATTAAACTAATTGGGTTGGCATTTTAGTCTGGTTGTTGGTTGGTTCAAGATGTGGAAAATATGAACTTTCTCCTCTGGAAGCTGGACAATGAAGTAAATAGCTTATTTTCTCTATACATTTCTGATGTCATAGAGTTGTGGTGACAAATGGTAGAACATGAGAAATGTGTTTCAGGCTGTGTCTGGTACATGGTGAATTCTTCTCAGCTGGGGAACTGTTATTATTCCTGTGTGTATAGCTCTTATACCAAACTTCTGGAGCTGCAATGGCAAATCAGCACTGTTTTGATATCATAACATGATTCTACATCATTCTTAAAAGAAAGACAAATTAATACAAGCAACTAGAATGCCTGTAATATTGGCAAAAATTTAAGTATTTTCTAGTACTCAGTATTAGTGAAAGTAAAGATACTTTTAATTACTAGAGGTAGGGATATTTACTGAAATCATTTTTGGGGAGGCAGTTTCACAATAGCTATCAAAATATTAGACTCACGTACATCTGGACCCTGAAATTCCAGTACTAGAAATACTGCTTAAGAAATATTTCACAATGTAAAAAAAAATGTTATAAAATATGCACATAGTAAGTACATGAATTACATTAATGTAAATATTGCCTATTATATGGTTGCACATATAGAAAGCATATTAACCATCACTATAGTCACCATATTAACAGATTAAGAGGTAAAAAGTATATAATTATCTTAATAGGTCCAGAAAAAGCATTTGATGATAAAAAAAAGACAAAAACAAAACTCAGTTACCTAAGAATAAAAAGAAACTTCCTCAATTTGATTAAAAAAAAAAAAAGCTATGAAAACCCATGAATGTTTTCTCTCTAAGATTAGGAACAAGAAAGAATATCCTCTCTGTCAACTTCTATGCAACAAGAGACAAGAGGAAGACATAAAATTATATTATGTTTGATTGGCATAAATGTTTACATAGAAAAGCCTATGGAACTTTTAAAAAACATTACCAGAAATCACAAGTGAGTTCATTAATGTCACTGAATGAAAGACATTTCTACAGAAACTGATTTTATAATACAAAAACAAAACAAACCAAAATTGGAATTAAAATGGCAATAGCATTAAAATGATGTATAGCTTAAAATATGTGCAAAAGTTGTGCACTGAAAATTACAAACTATTACTAAGAGAAATTAGTGATCTAAATAAATGAAAAGACACTATGCCCATAACCATAAGATTTAACATTTTTAAGACTCCAGATTATTTTTTTTACTTTGACCTACTCTATTCTAATTAAAATCTCAGTAGCCTTTTTTTGGCCAGAATGGGTAAGCTAAGTCTAAAATTTAAATAATAATTTGAAGGACACAGAGTAACAAAAATAACTTTGAAAAAGGAGAATAAAGTTGAAAGACCTTCACAACCTGATCTCAACACTACATAAAGTAAGAATAATTAAGACAGATTATTATTAATGTAAGGGTTGAACACACATAAGTGGAACAGGAGAGTTCAGAAATAGGCCTCCTTTTATATTATACATTGATTTTCAACAAAATCACCAAAGCAACCTAAAATATAATCCTTTCCAAAAATTGTTCTAGAAAATATGATAGCCATACACAAAAAGTAAACTTCATTCATGCCTCATAAATCACAAAGATGAATTTAAATTGGTTAATAATCTAAAATGTAAGAATCATACATATAAAAAACTTGTAGAAGAAAATTTTCGTGATTCTGGGTTGAGCAAAGACTCTTTACATAGGATTCAAAAAGCTATAGATAATAAGGAAAACTGATAAATAAAATGCATTATAATTTTCTTTTCACAAACATTGTAATGAGAATCAACAAACAAGCCACAGATGGAATAAAATTGCAAAACATTTATCTATCTGATAAAGGACTGGTCTTTAGAATATATAAAGAGTTCTTAAATCATTAACAAAAATAAAAATAAAGCAGTTAAAAATGGTCAAATTTTTTTTTAAAAAAACCTTTCACTAAGAAGATATGCAAATGGAAAATCTGTATACAAACCATGCTCAAAGTCACCAGTCAGAGAAATGCAAACGAAAGCCACCAGGATGAGAACCTACTGCACACAGCCGCTAGGGTAGCTAGAGTTAGAAAAGATGGACAGTGCCAAATTTGGTGAGCGTGTAGAGCAGCTGGACCCTCCTATAGTGCTGGCGGAATACAGTCTGGTGGATAACCTTTTGGCAGTTTTTCATTGACACACACTTACTATATAGACCAGAAATTCCACCTCTATGCAATGAAAACATATCCACATAAATATGAAAAATGGTTTCACCAGGTAACTAGGTTTTATTCTTGCCTCTGTCAGATACCAGGGCCTCTTTGAACCTGTTTCTTCATTATAAAAGGGGGGTGTGATGCTGACAACACAAGGTTAAAATGACATATTTAAGTATTCATCGTTGTGTCTGGACATGGTTGGTTTTCATAGCTACCGGGTCTCCTTATTTTACAACTCATCACTTCAACAGATGGTTAAACCCTTCAGGCAGGTACCAGATCTTATTCACCTAGGTCTCCAGGTCTCTAATACAGTAGTTGGCACATAGTTGAAAGCTAATATATTTTAATTTGTTTGATGGAATCACTTTTAAGGATCAGGTGAAAGACATTTAACAGCACCCAAGTATCAATCTTTCTTCTTTCTCCACTTCTTTCTTTCCCTTTTTGGAGCTCCAGGGTTTTCTTTTTCCTCTCTTGAAGTTTCTCTTTCTTTTTATATTTTCTTCCATTTCCTTTACAATTCTTCTGTCAGTTTTTCTCCTAAATCATTTTTGCACTCTTAAGTTACTAATCTTTCCTAATCTTTGTTTTAAAAGCAGATAAAAATCTATGTTTTATAGTGTGTGTATGCATAAAAAGAAACACAAATAAGTAAAGCTTTTCCATTTTCTTAATTTATTTTTGTTTATCTTCTTTGATCCTTCAATTGGAAATCTGGAAAAGAGTAGAACATGGTAGAACAAAGAATCCATATCCTCATTATATACAATGTTAATTTTCAACTGGTTTAACCTGTATTTTCACCTCCTGATGACTAGCAATTTTGGCAATGAATCTACACAAAGAGTATGCTTGGAAAATAGTGATATAGTTAAAATGGGAAGATCTGAATTCTGTTTTATTTGAAACTCTGTATTTTTTTTTTCTTTACCGAAAGAATAGTTTCTGCAGACCTCAAGAAAGAGGAGAGGTCCAAATAATTCTAATGGAAATTGTCATCTCCCTTGTATCTTGTCTGATGGCTGTGACTCCAGATGATTAGTCACTCAATGGGAAATTCATTAGTTTTGGATCACAGCCCAATCCCCAGAAACATTTTATTTTCACCTTCACACCTTTTGAGAAAATTCTTCTCTTAGGTGCCTGGGTTTTGGATCTGAGTGAAACTGTCATATCTTAATTATACTCAAAGCTACCCTCTTGACTTCTATTTCAGCTGTGACATTAGCCTTCACACTTGGATTGGCTTGAATTCTCCTGGCTTGAGAGTGAGAACTTCATATGTTTTCTTTTCATCTGCTAGACATCTGTATTCTGTTTAGCTCAGGATTGTAAAATTCACAGAGCACGTTGTGATCCCACTCAAGTATGGGTTTGAGCACATTGCAATCACTAAGGGACTGGTCCCTTTCAGGCCAAAAGTTGTAAAAATCCTTTTACTGGTACATTAAAAAAAAAAAATTCTCAAAATAAAGACCAAGGATAGAGAACATCAAATTACCACAACTGTAATTTTTAAAACCCTTCCTTTTTTAATATAAATGCTTTCCCCGTTATTCCTCACTGTACATACCTGTATATGTACATACAACTTATAAACTGATTTAGAAGAAAATATATATATGATTTACAGTAATGTCTAACTTCCTTTGCTTCTGAAAAGGCACAAACATTTTTATTGATGTATCAGAAATACTAAGTGAAATTTTTTTGTTAATGAAAAAGAATCATAGGCCCATAACTTGTACAGAGTTTTGTCCTCTTGACATACATTTATATGTATTGCTTCACATGCTTCTCATTGCAATTCTTTAAGGATGGGAGTAAGTGTTAAAATATATGGGCCTAACTAAGAGATAAAATAGCATGCTAAGGTTATATACTAGTGGATGAGTTGGGATTTTTGGTGCCTTCTTAGATTTTATGACTATAACTTCAAGCTGCCTCTTAAAAATATGGTCATAACTTGCAGAAATAAACACTTAACTGAAGAGAAAATCTACATGGAATATGACAAAATAAAAAAAACTAAGAGTTATAGTAAAACTCTCAATTAATGAAGTGTTAATGCATTGACTGGACTTGTGTTTCCAATTTTGTCTTTAAGTTGGACACTTGGCATCCTCACCATTGCATGCCTTCTGGAAAGAGTTATAAAAAACATCTTAGACTATATTAGTAAATAAAAATAGTGTGCTCTAACATAGCAGGAGGTATTATTCTTTTCTGAGCTGATAGTCCAACTGGAAGTACGTGGAAATCTCCATGGATAACAAATAAATGACCAGGATAATAACCACATGAAAATACAACGTTTTTCAATAAACAACTGGACAACCTAGGGACACACCAGCTATGTGTCTACTTTGGAAAAGAAAAAGTCTGGAGGAGATGAGTAGCATCTTAAATGTTTGAATGAGCATCCTGTATAAGAAAACATAATCTTACACTCTTCATGTTTGCCGAACAGTGATAAACAATATCTTGAATACTTTTAAAGAGAGGGGAAACAAGACTTGCATATATTAGTATCCATATTGTTTTTCAAAAAGTATTCTCTACAATAAATGTATTTCATAATGCTCTTGAATTATTCAGTGTTCACCGGAATTTGGGGGCAATCTTTTTAACCATTCAAATTTATACCTTATTTTCCACCATTAAATTTTATTTTCATGGAAAGGTAATGCAAAACACATTTTCCTATAAATAAACTGTATTCCAAGAGAAGATATATGTAACTGCAATTTGCAGTGAATAGAGAACAGGGATTTCTTGCAAAAGTGTCCTATCACAATAAAATGCTAAATATTCTGGACTGTTTTGGGATTCTATGATGAATCAACTGGACTCACAATGAATTCTGAAAGTCCTGCAGTCTTAAAAGTGAGCTCTTTCCTTCAGCAAATTTCTTTGTTAAAGGAGACTGGTAGGTTAGTCCTGGGGGGGTGGGGGGTGGGGAGGAGGCAATGTCAAAAGCTTAGCTAAGCTACTCCAAAGTATACAGCCTCAATATCTATTTTGTTTAGCCACGAAGCCTACTGGGGCCTTCAGCTGACACTGAGCCCTGCTGTGAGTGCATGCCTCCGATAACCACAGAATCACACGCAAACGAAAGTTCCTGATATGATTCCTCTAACAGCCTTGTGATTGGCAATCTCCCCTACCTCCCTTAAATTCCCTTAAATAAGATCCCAGTGGAAGTTACCAAAACCCCACACTTTTTGGATTGAATTGTCCAACCTAGCCTGAACCTGGGAGCCCCACATTTTGCCTGTTGACTCTAGTATATGCATGTGCCCCAGTTCCAGCCTCTCTCTCCACCTGTATTCTGTCTTTTCTTTCTCATATGGTCCTTTGAGATGTGTTGGGAATGACCTCCAGGACCCAAGTGACCAACTTCTCTTTCTCTTGTGATCTTTGGTTGACTCGTGGTTTGCCATTCAGCATCTTGTGTCCTACAAATGTTAGTTTAACCAGGTCATAACAGTAATAATACTATTAATACCATTTCAAACATCTGAAAATTTTGGGAAGAATGAAACAACAGCACTTTTCTAGATCAGAGATGACAATGCAGAATATTGCAGGACACTGTTTATAGGGAGAGTGACCAATGCATAATGCAGATCAGAAGGATGAACTCGGGTGGAAAGTGAGCAAAACCTAGATGCCATGGACAAATGCCAGAATTATTTATCTACCAAGAATAATTCTCTTTTCAACTTAGAGTTCTTTCACCTCTTATTTCAACCTTTCTTTTAAACTTCATATCCTATAGCTTTCTCTCAGTGAATTGTATTTATCCTGGATTATTTGTTTATTCCCCACACTGCATAGAAATATGACTTTTTGTTGTTGGTGTTGTTTGCCTGAAATGCACTCCTCACTCCCTTTATTCCATATCTGGAAAGCTTTCATTACTTAGGCCCAATTTAAATGCTTTACATTCTTGGGCCTCCCTAGTAGCCCAAGGGTTAAGTCTCAGTGCTATCACTGCTATAGCCTGAGTTCAATTCCCAGCCACTGAACTAGGCTAGGGAGTTAATCCATATACAGCTCAATAGACCTCTCCTGTCTCACCAACTGCTTCCCTCAGCAGTGTATTTCAGTAGATCTGCCTGTTCTGCTCCCCACTCTGTCTCTGGTGAATCACCTCACCCATTCTTTATTCTTCTCCCACAGCCCTCCACACTTCTGGCATACACCCCAGTTCTTCTGTGCAAAAAAAAAAATCAAATTTATTCTTGTTCTTCATTCTCCTGCAGAAATAATTTTTCCCTCCAATATAATCCACGTTATGATGTTAATACACTAACCATTTCATTCCACAACATATAGTCACATCCCTTCCAACTAGATTAAGAATTATTTTAGACTCATTCTGTCATATAATTACTCCCATCCCGAGAATCTATTATAATGTTTGGCCTCTAATGTCTGAAAAGTACACAAATGGATGTATTGAAAGATGGATGATGAATATACCTTTGACTCACTCTCATGCACTCTCTAGTCATTCATTAATTTACTCAATTGTACCTGCCTTTGCTCGGCCAAAAATATATATTGAATACCTCCTATACTGTTGTGTAAAAATATTATTTTCTACATCATTAGACTATATTATTTTCCAGAAGTATTCTTTACATCATTAGGCTGAGGGGATTGGTTTTTTTCAGTCATTCAATACGCACTACCTACCTCTAGATCGTCACTGACACTGTTCAGTTTCCCGGTCGACAGAAATTAAGAGCTTTCGCCCATGCTCCCTTTACCCTGGTGACTACTGCTGCTGCACAGATTAGCAACTGAATTCTCTAGGGCACCTATTTCCAGATTTGATTTATGACCGAGCAAAACCCCTGTAGCCTTTTGGAGGTAAGGTCAATAGTTCTGTGAGGGTTTCTGCTCCTGATACTGTGGAGGGCCAGCTTATGAGCAACATGGCAAACTGGGTCTAATAGAAGCTAATGAAGTCAGTGCACATTTCTCTGGCAGGCACCTTAACCCCTGTTCTCCATCTATTGGAATTCATATGCTTCCTGCTAGCCTAAAGAGATTCAGAGGAGAAGTCACTGCCTGCCAGATGTGAAAGAATGGGGGCAGAATAAATGAGCACACAGCACTCGAGAGTGCACATCGTAATAATGTGAACATACCCCGGTCCAAGATCACAAGACCCCTCTTAGATAGGGATTATGATCCCCTGTTTACAGGAAAATAAAATATGATAGTATTATAAGTAACATAAGTTAGATCCAAGCTAAAAAGCGATAGAATCAAAATTTAAGACTAGACCTGATTGATTTCAAGATCCATGGGTGCACCTTTCTTTTCTATACAGTCATCTACCATTCTAGAAAAGCTGTTTTTGTTTCAATATAAAGCAAGACTTTCTTAAAAGGGAGAAATATTAAATTAATAAATGTCTTCAAAATTTGATGAACTCAGTAAGGGAAATTTAACCAGTGGGTAGAAAAACATGAGAGAATAAAATTATAAAGGAAGCTGGAAAAAGGATTACTCTATTTATCTGAATGCTGGTTTATACAATTTCTGTCTTTGTCCAAAACGCTATGATAATATACAAGTTACACACACACACACAACACATGTGCACATGCACAGAAAGTCCGCATGTTGATGAAGTAAACTAACAAGTTGAAAACTGTGATTAAAATTCAAGTGCATCAAATTATAATACTCAAAAAAACAATAGCTAAAAGTAAACTTCCAAACTATACCAGGAGATGTACTTAACCCAGTTTACACATCATCTGGTTCAAGAGCATAGTAATAGTACCTACATTACAGTGATGTTATAAGGATTAAATGAATACATGTAAACTGCTTAATAAGTGTTGAATATGTGAATTGTTTTTATTATTATTACTCCTTGAGCCAAGGAACAATAATAGAACCACCAAAAAGTGACACATTCTAGAGACTACAAATTCAGTAAGAAAGGAGTGAAAGAGAATGAGAACAGAGAAGAGTGAGCACGGTGTCTTACTATTTATTATAATGTAAGTAAAGAGAAAAAGTATTTTTAAAACATTATATATTACAATGCAGATTAAATATTTTAAGTAAGTGTCTTAATCTTGCAAAGCTTCACTTTCCCCAATCTTAAAAATGAACAGTTATAGCACCTAAGTCATAAGGTTGGTTTAATTATTATACTATATATCCAAGTGAAAGTGGGGTACCTGTAAATTCAATACCTTTATCTCAAATAAATGGGATTAGCAGTTGACATAAATATCTTCAGAATCTTTTCTTTCTATTCTTACTTTCTTCCCTAGTTCAGATCATTTCACCAAATACGATGAGAATTGTCAGAAAATATATATGTATGCTTACAAAATATTTTTATGGTTTTACTAAAAATTTAATTCAGTAAGAATTTATTGAGCATGTATTATGTTAGAAGAGCAGGCCATTTTGCTCATTAATGTGACAGAAACATAAGTATATGAATAAACATGGTCTGGAGAAGGCATAATGTGACATAGTAGTCACAGTCTGGCTTGGATTCCCCAAATCCTATGTGTTATCTGTGCAGATTCAGGCCAATATTTTACCATTCTGGGCCTCAGGTTTTTCTATCCATAAAATGGTGATTATAAAAGCATTCATAGTATTCATCACATAATTAATCCATCATTAATGCTGACACATGATAAGTACCCCCAAATATGTTAGCCATTACATAGTTTATGTGTAAATGACAAAATAGTCTAAAGGTTTATTAGGTATGCTGTCTAGCATTTCTCATGTGCATTTATGGTAAGAAAATAAAATATTTAAAATCAAAATTGATTTTACATTTGTTTGATTTAGGATCACTTACACACACACAATGTACTCTTTGAGAAATGGATAATTTTGTTGGAAATACAAACTTGCGCATAATTAACAATCAAGACAAATAAACACACATGTGAGTGATCATATATTGAAATGTGTGTGAGTTCAAATCTAAAAACAACTGAAACCAATATGCATCTCACACTCATGGGCTGTAGCACACAAGAGCACTCAGTCCCCTTGGGGTCAGAGCCCTCTCTCTCCCATTCTGTATTTTACCTCCAGGCCTTCACATGGTTCCTAAAAATCCTTGTTCACTATGTCTTAACTGAATAAATGAAAAAAGTACAAAACTGATGGTTATGAAGCCTATTGTAGTACAATGAAAAGGTTTATGTTACCACATTCAAGAGAAAAATACAGCACAACCTTCTAACTAGAGATTTCCAAGCACATTTGTTCAAACAAACAAATTAAGAGTGATTAAAGCAAGAAAACTGTTGATCTGTTAATACTATCACATATTTTGTCTTGATCCACATTGGTCGAAGACACCTTAAAGAACTGTTGGTTCTATGTGCTCAGATTACAGACAAGGTGAGTGGCCTAGAGAAAAGTGATTTACTCAGGCATATCTAGATTCAAATATCAAATGGCAGGCATCTTGTTTCTCAGCCCCTTGTTGCTATTTTCACTAGAATATACCCCCCTCACTCTACTCCTTACTTATGCGCACTACCCAACCCACCATCAGAGAGAAAAAGTGAGGGAGGGAAGACCACTGGTCTTAAGTGAATTTTATTTTTGTCTTCTTATCCAGGGTTTTCTCATGAAGTTATGGGAAATAATGATTCTATATTACCCATCATAATTCAGGGTGTACAGAATATTTCCTATGATTTTCTTCAATATTGATTCTATCTAATGGAGTTTCAAAAAATAAGATTTTTGAGATCTGAAAGGAGGGAAAGTTTAGAGACAATTTCAATTAATAAGAATTCAACAACATTCTCATAACAATTGTTTTTACCACAATTACCATATTAGGCATTAGGAATAGAGTGGAAAATAAAAACTAACATTGTTCCTCTTCTCACGGAAATCCCTGCATAGTAATGGGCGCAAACATCAATTAATGAAATAATTGTACTAGCAATATATAATTACAAACTGAGAAATCCTTTGAACTAAATGAAATTTATTTTTGAAAGCATAAAACAAAGGAAACTTCCAGTAGGATGGAGTGCTTGAGTTTAAGATCTAAAGGGTAAATAGCAATTAGATGTTGACACAAGTGAGAACAACGTGATAAATTTGAGGCTCAGTGCAGGGACTATGTGATTAAAGTGATGGATCTGTAGCATTGAAGTTATAGAAAGGATAATACTGGAAATAAGGATGGACAGAGGGATGTTAGGGAGGGCCAGCTCATAACCTTGAAAATACAAGGAAAGGGAGCCATTAAATAGTAACAGCAAAAATTAAAAAAAAGATATGTTTATGTATACAATAAATAATATAAATGTAATAAGAATTGAATTTAATACAAGTCATCTCTTTTAACCTAATTACCTCCGTGTTTACAGAGGAGGAAACTGAGGCTCAGAGATGCAAGACAATTTATTGGAATATGTCTCCCCACCTATTTACCTTCACTCATACTTGCCAGCATCTCTGTTTAAGGTTTTCCAGAAAGAGAATGGAAATGGTGACAGATGACGCTGGCTCCTAAACCGTGCTGGAGGAACTGGAGCTAAGTAAGAACTATTTCAAAATCCAAATGTGAAGAAATGGGGGCCTTAGGACAGAGTGTTGGTCACAGGGATAGAGGGATAGAGGAAAATAAAACCCAGACTGAGTAGATTGGGAAATGAAGGGGAAAAAATAAGTATGACTCCAATATACTACATTTGCATGATCTGGAAATAGGAGATGTCAATGTCTTAAAGGGAATTTTGGGAAGAAATTGGTTTTGAAAGAGGCAGGTGTCAAATTCAGAAAAGAATAACTTCCTGACATTTTATACACATTTTAGGTTAGTACATATATAAAACTGATTTAAAAAATTAGTGACTCAAAGTTCAAACTTCTCTGCAATGGACTTTCAAGTATTCATCAGAATGTATGATTAAATATCATCTGTATTCCACCAACACATATGTTAAAATGCACACTACACATCTTACTTTTGACTAATGAGATTTCAAATCCACCTTGATTCACTCCCATTTACAAAAGGAAATTAAAAAATTGATTGGTTACTTCCTCTGCTGCATGTGGACAACTTGATTGGCCAGCTGCTGGTGGCTAAGCAACCGAGTGGAGAATCTTTGGAACAAGTAGCAGACTTCATCACAGCAGGAGCCGTGAGGCAAGAGGCTCTGGGATCAATTAAAATGCCAGGCTTTTCCAGGCTGGTTTCCAGTGCATCTGTGCATGATTCCACATAAATTTAGGGAATTAGAGATCAGACAAAGGTAAACATTTCTGTGCTTTGCTTAGCATTGATTTAGAATGAGAGTGTGAAATATGCCACAGTCTCTCAGCCTGGAGGGGGTTTACGCCTTCAGCTGATTTTCTCTCCTCAACCGCTTTATTATTTTAGGTATGTTGTAATCGAAGGCTGTTTAAATCATCTGTGTGTTCTTTTGAGGAGGGGAGAAAAAAAGAAACAAAGGGAAAGCCAGTTCTTGGTTTCAAAGACTGAATAGTAGAATATGACTCATTCTTAATTTTATAGTCACACCTCTAAAAGAAGAAATTATTAATACTCTTCCTTTTACAGATCTTTGGTCTCTCGCATTTAATTTAGATGAAAATCTCATGCATGTCTCCATAGAGAATAAAGGGCATTTTCTCCTCAAGAGTCTGTAGAAATCTGACCTTTTGCTGAAACTGGTCTCTTTTTGTTGTTGTTTTTTGTTTATTATTTTACCTATCTCTGAGCCTTTAGTTCTGTTTCCCTAGTATAAAAGTTCTTGTATTGCCTTTGTGTCCAGGAGGGATTGGACTTCCACAGAATCCTTTGTACCTGGGCTGAGGTAAGAGGCTGGAGGTGAATCTCTGAGGTAGCAAGCACCAAAATACAGTTCAGAGAGACAGGAACACGCAGACAAGAAACTGCAAGAAAAGACAAGACTGACACAAAGAATAGAAATGATATTTTAAAAACTACAGGAAAAGACAGAAAGAGATCTTAAAGAAGTGGCGCAGTTACCTTTTCATTAAATTATACAAAAGCAGAAGGCTTTCAGCTTTGACTACATATTCAAAGTGGAATTAGCAGTGGGGCTTTCAGGTAACCTTTCAGTGAACTTGACCAGTTTATTATTTTCTAGCCACCACACCAGTAACAGGTGTCAGAAAAGACTATATTTCCAAAGGTCTTTTCAGATTTACAGATGTAAAATAGTATGAATGAACTCAAACATGTTAGGTGCAAAAGTAAGATTGTTTAGAATGAGAAAAGAAATAAAATTACAAATTTGTAAAAGTTTACAGGAACTACAATTTTACAATTAGGAAGTCTTTCTATTGATTTTAACTTTTATCATTATGATATCACTTACTCTATACTTTCTATCTTAAAGTCTACTCATCTCATAATAATCATACCAGTTTTTTCCAAAGGTCTATCTCTTTTCATTCTTTCACGTCCAACCTTTTTGGGGATTATATTTCCAATCTTTTCCTTATAAGTCTATAATGTTCCTTAAATGCTACCTAAAAATATTTTCTTTATACTAAATGAAGTGCTTCATTAAAAAATTTAGTAAAAAAAGGAAGGAAATTAATTTATTGAGCACCTCATGCTGTACACCTATCATATTTAATCCTCCCCACAAACCTGAAACATAATCTCTGTTCTACAATTGAGGAACCTGATGTTCACAACATGCCAAAGGTCACACAATGATGGATGGCCAACTTCCTCTCTTTCTAGCTCTCAAACTCATGTGCTTTCTACCTACTATACCAGTTCTCTCATTCGCAAATAATCTTACACAATGGGGATTATTTGCCTAAAGTTTGACCTAGGTTAAATAAATCATTGGTTCTGTATGTGTTTAGGCATATGCCTAGCACAACATAAATCCATAATGACCATTTCCAGAAGAATATAAAATCTTAAGAAAATTTTAGTTTGATTCTCTCCTGTCATTTGGTCTCAATAAAGACCATAAAAGCGATGGCAATCACCCAAAAAAACATAATATATGAGAAGACTGAGGATTGGACTCGAGTCTGGTGTTCCTATTCCAGGTACTTTCAGAGTAATGTGATAGAATTCTTGCCAAAGTACATAGTGAAATATTTTAATAAAAGAGAAAGAAGAGATTTAAAGCTGAAGCAACTTGTAAAATGGTATTTTAATTTTCTATCATCCGTAAGTTCCTGTAATTAATGCTGCTTATATGCAGTTGTCATATTTATGACCTGAGTTTCTTATATCCACTCTTAACTTTTTTCCTACCTATTAGCAGTGCTCAGAGACCTGGGAACAACTGACTACAACTGAGTGGAAGCTGAAAAAATTGTCTAAGAGACATAAATCAAGAACACTTTCCAAAAAGCGACACTCACTTCTGCCACATTCTTCGGGTTGATTTAAAAATAATTTAGGGAAACAAAGGAGGGACGGTGGAGCCAAGACATGGTGAAATAGCTCTCTACCTAGAGATCTTTTCTTGCAGGACTGTTAAAAAAAAAGGAACCAGCTCTTTTTTTGACCAGTTCATTGCCAGCATCGATGGATCCACCCATACATTTTTCTTCCTGAGGTTGGTGCCATTACTCACTAAGGTTTTGGAGGGAAAGAGGAGTGGAACCAAGGTCAAAATCATGGCCACTCCTGGCAGATGGACAAACTTGAGGAGGGCATGGGCTCTCTGGTGCACCCACACCGACACAGCAGACCTCTGAGATGAACAAACTTGAGGAGGGCATAGGCTCTCTGGCACACCCAGACGGGCACAGCAATGAGTGTGAAATGATGAATTGCTTCCTGACTGAGTTCTGGGACAGCTAGATTTGTCCTTGAGCATTGGTTTGGTTATAGTTTAAGCAACAGCAGAGTACCATTCCCTACCCTTTGCTCCTGAGGCTGGAGGGAATCAGCTGCAAACCATGGATTCCTGAGATACTGAACAGACCTGGGAAGTAAGCTGTAGAAACAGGGGAGCTTGATCTAATCACAGAGAAATAGTGATAGAGGCTCCCAGTCCTAAGGTGACCTCCCCACCGGACTGTGAACACTTAGTCCAGGCACCTGGGCTCCCACTCCCCACAGACTCCTCCTTCCCAGTCTTGATGAATGAGGCCCCCAAAACTATAGGCACAGTGCCACCTACTGTGTGTGAGGGGGAAGGGCACATGAAAGAAACCACAGCCCAAGGAACACAACACAAAGACAATGGAGCTCAATTAAGCTTTAGGATTCAGAATTGGAAGTGCTAACAAAGAGCTCAGAAATGCAACCACTTGTCAGTTTACTGTGCCAGTTGGCATCTTGTTAGGTTCTGCCAGTGAGTGTTTAGAAGGCTCCTAGTGCCTACTTAGACTGCAGCTGTGAAACAGAGTTAAGAATAAAAATCAACACCTAGGTTTACAATAAATTAATGTTGTACAAAGTGCCAGGGAAATGCAGTGGGGAAAATTCTGCTGGGACAATTGACCATTTATATGAATTAGGATGAATTTAGGAACTTATTTCACATCTAAATAAAAACTCAACTCAAGATGGATTATAGCCCTAAATGTCAGTTAAAATCTTAGAACTTTTAGAAGAACATGCAGGAGAAAATAACTGATTATACAAAGGGTTCTTAGGTAAAAAAGCAACAACAAAAATCCACAAAGAGAAAAATAATATATGAACTCAATCAAAATTTAAATAATTTATGATTCAAAATATTCCATTAATAAAAAGAAAAAGACAAGCCATCTACTACACACAAATATTTGTCAGTCATTTACTAATAAAGGACTTTTCTCTTGACTATATAAAGAACATTTCAACTCAACAATATGAAACATAACAATTTAAAACAGCCAAGTTTATGTGTAGATATTTTACTAAAGATAAATGAGTGTCTAAAAAGTATATGAACAGGTGCTCAATGTCATTAGGAATTAGGGAAACATAATTTAAAGTTACAATATGTCAGCGAGAGAGGGGGGAGGATTGGGGCTCAGAACAGGAGAGAGGGGAGCAAGGAACTATGGTGACGGTACACAGGTAAATTGGTGGTGGGAAACCTACAGGGAATGTACAGTAATGTAAAAGACACAAATTAAAAAAAAAAGCCATCGGCTCCTAAAAAAAATAAATAAAATTAAAAAAAATAAAGTTACATTATGATAACACTCACACATGCTAGAATGTCTATAATCAAAAAGACAGCAACAACTGCTGCTAAGTGTGGAGAAAATAGAACTCTCAAATATTACTGATGGGCATGAAAAAATGTCACAGGCAGTTTTGAAAACAAGTGAGCAGTTGTTGGGTCAGGAATTCTTTAAAAGTTACATTCTGGGTTACATTCTGAGTTAGTTTGCTGTCACCACCATAAAAAAAACAATACTACAGACTGGGAAGTTTAAATAACAGAAATTTATTTTCTCACAGAATAGGTCAGAAGTCCAGACTTAGGTGCTAGCAGATTTGGTTTCTCCTGAGGTCTTTCTCCCTAACTTGCAGTCTTTTCTTTGTGTTTATTTACCCCTGGTAGTTTCTTCTTCTTCTTCAAAGGACACCAGTCATATTGGATTAGGGCCCCACCCTTATCACATTACTGAATGTTAATTACTTCTTCAAAGACCCTATCTCCAAATAAAGTCACATATAATTTTAAAGGGAACACAATTCAATCTATGACAGTTACTATACAATCTAGCAATTCCATTCTTACTTATCTACCAAACAAACAAATGTCTCCAGAAAGATTTGAATGTGAATGTTCATGGCAGCATCACTCCTAATGGCCATTCTGGACAACTCTAATGTCCATGAAATGATGAATGGATAAGCAAAACGTGAACTACCCATCCAACAGAATAATATTTAGCAAAAAAAAAAAAAAAAAAAGCAGCAAACTAATAATCCTGCCACAATATCGAAAAACTCAAAAAGATGTTAAATTAAAGCAACCAGACTATATTTTGTGTTGTCACATGTACATGAAATGTCCATAAAAGACAAATATAGAGATAAAAATCAATCAACAACTACCTGAGATTGGATGTGGAACTGGGGATTAATCTGCAAATGCATACGAGGGAAAATTTGGATGTCAAAGAAATGTTCTAAGACTGGATTATGGTGATGATTGCACAACTCTAAAAATGCATCGAAAAATCACTGAATTATATATGTATAATGGGTGAATTTTACACTCATTATACTTAAATGAAGCTATGGGGGGAACATCTAAGGAAGAAATAATGTAAGGATTCACGGTAGAGTTGTCCTATGACTCCTAACACTATCATTCCCCATTTGTCAAATTCCTTTATGGAATATGACATCCAATAATATTTCTGATCATTTAAAAAAAAGTTTGCAATTAACTTTTTGATCATGAGAACTTGGTTCTCAGATGTCAAACATAGTAGGAAATGACTTTCTATTATTATGGAAGCATTTGGTAATTTGAATTTTTTCCAACATTTCTTTGGGTTTGACTCAAGATCACAAAGCTGATCTCTTTCAAAACTTTAAAAGTATACTGTTAAGCATTTTTTCCCAGCAGCCAATTAGAAGTAAAATGAAATACATAGTTCTCAATTTCATTAACCATCAAGAGAACATGTGAAATCATACTGTAGATGTCAATTAGTTTTAAATTGCATGTTAATGATTACATTCATTTTTAATATTTTCTTCCAGATTTTTCTCCCTTATGAGAAAAACAATAAACAATGGATTGGTCTTTGTTCTTTGACTGATATTTCCATTTCAATTCAACTTTTTCAAGCAACTGTACAAATGTTAATGTCACTGTTATGCTTTTTCAACGCCCAGTCTTTACAATCCCTTTGGAATTACACTCACTCCCCAAGCCAAAATTCATGTCCAGTTTTATGCTATGAGTTCAGTTGTACTTTTTGATTTGTATTGTGCCCCTTAAAATGTCATACAATTTAGATATACTTTTGTATCCAAAGTCAATTCATGTCTTAGGTCAGACCCTGAAATAAATTAGCTTACCAGAAATTGTGTGACCCCAGTGCTACAGCAAACCATAACAGCAATGCCCAGTTTTCAAAATCAAAATAAGGCATGCAGGAAGAATGCTTTCTATATCAGTTAATGAGGCATTATTTTCTAAATTCAAAACCTCCTAATTGACAGACATTTTTAATCATTTCATTTTTATAACACATTGCAAAGTTCAAATTATAATTGTCACAGGACAACCAGCAGAACCAGATCTTTCTTCTTTTTATGATTTCTTCAAATTGCCAAGGAAAAATATTCAGATACGAAGTAATGGAGACAATATCATTTTATAAAAACCCTAAACCTAAAACAATATGTTATAAGTTAAAAAGACCAAATTTGAACACAAGTTTATCTGGGCTTAATTTCAGTGTTGCTTCTCATCAACTATGTCTCCTTGCAAAAATATTTTCAGTCTCTAACCTTGCTTTCTGCATTGGCAATAAGGGCAAGAATACCTATTCCTCAAGATAATTCTCAGGAAGGAGATATCATGGGTATTCTGAACCTGATACACTTGAAATGCCTTAGACTGAATTGTAGTTACTAAAAGTCCAAGAGGATTCATCAATTCTCAAAGGATTTTTGTGTGCTCAAGAATCACTGAGATGGCATACAAATAAAAGTTTTATGATAACTTGAGAATATGTTTATGACGTCTGTAGGCCCAGGGGAGCCAAGGGATAGCTCCAGTTCAAATCCCAAGACCTGAAAACCAGGTCTTCCAGGACCTGAGCTGCAGTGGTGTAAGTTTCAATCTAAGTACTGATTTCCCGACTTGAAAACAGTCAAAGAGAGAGAATTTCCTCTGACTCATCCTTTTTGTTCTATTCAGGCTCCAAAAGATATGATCAGACCAACTACATTGGTGGTGATAATTTGTTTTAGGCATACTTATTTAAATGTTAACATCATCCAAAAACATACTCACAGACACCCCAAAATGTTTAACCAAATATTCGAACAGTTGGTGGCCCAGTCAAGTTGGCACACAAAACTAATCATACACAAGATACAGTAAAACAGCTGTCCCTAGAGGTGAACTGCATGGTCTTCACATAATTTAGCAGTTATTGATGAAATATTTTATTTATTTCTAATATTTTATCCCATAGAACCCATACTGAAAATACATATTCCCTAAATTGAATTTCTCCATTGACTAAAGTTTTTTTGCTATCCAGTACTTTCTTTTTCCTATCACTATCTCTTCTTTTAATTTCAAACTATTCACCTTGTTTGCAGTTTCATGAGTTCATTTTGGACTAATAAATTATTTGTTCTCCTTTCTGAAGTTGCATTCATATTTGTCTATGGATTCTCAGAGTTCTTGTAACTATTCAATAGCTTTCTTAAAAGTTTTAACCTACCTATAAAGAAGCCCTCAAAAAAGGTTTTTTCAATGTAATGAATTCATTTTAAAGATGACAACATATTGTGTAATTTTTTAACTTCTTTTTTTTAAAAAAGATTTATTTATTTATGCATACAAGCTGGGGTACAGGCCAGAGGCGTGGGGTGGCGAGAGGGTTCACCAGAAACAGAGTGGAGAGCAGATCGATGGAAACACATGGCTGAGGGGAGCAGTGGGCCAGGCATGAGGGGTCTGCCGTGCCATGTGGGAATCTCCCCGGATAGGCATCGAACTCACATCGCTGCTGTTGACAGCTCCACAGAGCAGCGCCTAACTACTGCACCACAGGGGAGGCCTTTTTTAACTTATTTCAATAAGGTTCAGTAAATAAATATACAGAAACACAATTCTTACAGCAGTGATTATGTGCCTGGTAACAATTATAAGCCAAACTATTTGAAATTTCCAAGATTTGCCTCCTTGAACGTACAACATTTTAACCTAATAGATTTAGGACTTGTTTCTCAGGGCCTTTGCTCTTCCTAATACTTTTGTATAAAACATTCTCTTTCAGGCTCTTTTCATGTTTGACTCTTTTTTAAAATCCTTGAGTGCTTAGCTCAGATTTCTCTTTTTTACAGAGAACTCCCTAGACCATCCAAGGTAAAAGCACCAAGTCTTACCCACAATGAATTTATACTTCATGTTGTTTACTTCTGCTTCATATTTACTTCATACTGTTTATCTTCATTAGTATCTGAATTACTAATTTGATTCCTTATTGAAGCCTTCCCACTCTAAAATAAAACTACTTAATACCTTCTTTATAATAGTTCTAAAATAAACATTGAATAGATAAGTTAATGAATTAATGTTTATCCCTCCTTTGGCTGAAAAGATCCCATGAAAACATGTTGGGATACATTTTCCATCTCAGAGCAACAGAGGGTTGATCACTCTTTAGTAGACCAAAGGTATTAGTATTTCTTTCCCTTTAAAGGTCACTGAAAATCTGGATTTTTCAGTCAGAATATCTGGATGTTGGGCCTCCCTGGTGGCGCAACGAGTTAAGTCCGTCTCTGAAGCTGTCTGCAGCTGATGCAGCACCAGTTCTATCCCTGGCCAGGGAGTTTCCCACATGACACGGCAGACATCTCATGCCTTGACTGCTGCTCCCCTCAGCAGTGTAGTTCTGTCAATCCACCTGTTCTGCTCCCCACTCTCTCTCTAGTAATCCTCACACCACCCCACATCTCTGGCCTACACCCCAGTTCTTGTCTGCATAAATAAATAAATCTTTTAAAGAAAAGAATATCTGGGTGTTGCCATTTGTTAATAATGTATTTTACCCATTTTGGGCTTCCTATTTCTGATTTTTTCCAATAGTTTTAATAAAATATCACTGAGAATGGTTCTGAGGAGTAAGGAATGGTTCTGAGGAACCATGATAGAGGCATCTGAGACGTTCAACTCCCATAGTTTCTTTTTCTTGCTTCTTCATTTCCCCCTCACCACACTGTCCTTCATTCCTTGAGCTGTCTTTAGAAAAATCAAAATGCCACATTTCCTTGGAAGATCTCAAACCACCTCAAATTGTAACAAAAGTGAATCCAGATTTGATGAATCCAAAAATTTCTGAAAAAATAAGCCTAAAAATCAAAATAAAGGGGATAGAGACAGCCACAGTCAAAACCTTCTTTCTATCACAAGGTATGCATTTCACCCAAATATCTTCTCTGCCTTATCAAGTATCTATTTGATACAACTACTCACTCTGTAGTTATATTGAGAGAGAAGAGGAATTGTCTTGTGAAATGAGTTAACATGCAAAACAGAAAACCGAACAAACAGTGGCTTGATAAGTGAAGGATTTAATTGACTCCTGAAAAGAGGAACCCAATTGCCATTAGATTAATTGTAGTGATGCATAAAAGAGCTTTCTCACCCACCTGTCTTAGTATACAAACTTTTAGCCTCAAGTTTATCTCTTTTGCTAAAATCAGATGAACGAGGTATAATGAACCTATTTAACTTTTGGGTAAGTCTTCAACTCCCACTTTAAACGTCCAAATTTCCTTAAAGGCAGTTACTTACCAAATATCACATGTCCTGTTGGTATTTAGCCTTAGAGAAATTCTACCCAAATCATTGCATTTCAGTTTCAGAACACTGAAAGTTCTTTTGCAGCTGTTTTTTATATTAGCAGGGCGTGGGCATGTTATATACGGCATTTCTCATATTCTACCATGGGTCAAGGGCCGTGCGCCAAACTCTCTCATGTTTACCTACCTTTCTTGCTAGAATGCTCATTAGATTTACTTTAGTCTCCTGAAAAATATGTTTATTAGGCTGAACTTCAACAGATCGTTGCAACTAATCTTATCTTGCCTCACAACCTCTTTTTCTTCTCAGAGAGGGAAAAATTTGTCCTATTTAAGAATATAAAAAAAAAAAAAAGGAATATCAAGGACCTCCTTCGTGGCTTAGGGATTAAGACTCAGCGCTACCACCATTACAGCCTGAGTTCTATGCCCCGCTAGGGAGCTAACCCCCATGGTACAGCAGACCAGACCTCTCCTGCCTTTCCCACTGCTCCCCTTAGCAGTGTATGTCAGTAAATCCACCTGCTCTGCTCCCCTCTCTGTCTCTGGTGAATCTTCGCACCACCTCTATCTCTGGCCTATACCCCAGTTCTTCTATGTAAAAATAAATAAAATCTTAAAAAAAAAAATACATCAGTTGCAATGGAAGGAATATGTATCCCTATCCCCTGGCCTAGACACCACTAGGTGGAGACATATTAGCTCTAAAAGTTGGGGTTTATCTCTAAAAGAGTGAGGGCAGGTAGGAGGAAAAACTGAGATTAACTCCCTCAGTCTCCGAATTAGGCAACTTCTTATATATACATAGAAAAACATTAATTTTCTTTTCCAGAGGACAAAAGTACTGTGCCTGACTAGCCCAGGGTGCTGCATCAGCTTCACACAGAATCCAGAATCTAAGTCCTGCAATGTTTTCTGCACCACCTGCTGTAACTCACTTCATTTCCTTCATAGTTACAAGATGGCTGTTGATCCATTGGCAACCACTTTGGAGACTGGGAAGGGGCTTCCTTCCCAGAAACTGCCACCTAATTTCCACCTTTATCTCTTTGGTAAGAACAGTGTCACATGACTACCACTCATTGCAAGGCAATCTGGCAAACATAATATTTTAGTAGTGAAATTCAGCCTCTGTTAATAAGAAAGAAATATTGTGTAGATATCTAGCAACAGCTGCCATGTGTAGTAAGCTGGAAAGTATACCAGGTTTGTTAAATTTCGTCTGTCTCCATTTATTACTTATTGTCATATATTGGGCTACTTTCTATTGAATCCAATGAATCAACTTGAATTTCTATCCACGTTTTAAATGTGTCCTGTTATATCCTGATTATTTCTCACATATCCCAAACTCCTCCATCCTTGCCACTGGATCCCATGCCATTATATCTGCCCAAAATCTTTAGTCATGACATATTGGAGTTTAAAGCAATCAAATGGTTAAAGCCAGAGTTCCTAGAAAATTCACCTGTAGATGATTAACTAACTCACTCTGAAAAAGTAAAATATTTCCCTGCCTGCCACATAACATTTCTGCAGCCCAGTCCCTGTAAAAATAAAATATCTTTAATGGGAGCCAACTCATTACCCCATAAAATTACTACAACACATGTGCTTGAAAATGTAAGACAGATATTCTTAACTTGGCATTCCACAGTGAACCACAGAAATGTTCTCCAAGAAATGATTTCATTTTGCTGGTTTTATATTTAAAGTCACATTTTTGGCAGACAATCACAAAGACAGAATTTTGGGAACAAACTGGACTATGGGGTAGAACACAGATTGTTGGTTGCTCTCCCTCATTAGTATGAAAAGTCTACCTGTCCTATGTACCTGACACAGGATCTGGGAGTCTAGCTGTAGATCTCCTCTTGACAGCTTCCCTCTCCCCTTCATACTCAATATAGTTTATTACTTTAGCACACATACATGGGGTTATAAACAGTCTAGATGTGAATTGCTACTCTGGCGCTTAATACAGCTATGACTTTAGGAAAATCACAATTATTCCCTTTGCTTCAGTTTGTGAATATATAAAGTATCACAATAATATCTACCACATAAAGATGTTATAAGGATTGAATGAGTTAATATATTAAAGTTCTTACAATAGTGCCCAGCATGCAGTGTTATATAAGTGGTAGTTACTATTGTTGTCATCCAGCTGGATAAAAGGACATGTCCTAAATGAGCCAGCAAACTGATTCCCAAAGCAAGCCTTTCAAAACCAGAATAAAAGTATCCTGTAGAAATATGAGCAGAAGGGAACAGATATTGATAGAATAAGGGACTCAGGAAATTGAGTGATCATGGAAAATGGGACTCAAATACACTATTTCCTCTGGACGGACAGAACTAAAAAACTTCTGAGAATAGAAGAACCTGAGTATATCTCATACATGTAGATATTTACTTAGGAGCAGAATCGCTGGATCATAGAGTAGATCTATTTTTAATATTATGAGATCCTTTATATTGTTTTCTATAGGTGTTAGACCCATCTACATCCCCACCAACAGTGTATAAGGGTTCCTTTTTCTCCATACACTCGCCAATATTATTGAATATTTTTCAAATAGCATATATTGTACCAAGAGCATGCATACATATTATTTTATTTCATTCCCTCCTCAAGACATTTTCCTTCAAATCCAGTGATCCTTTTCCCATTCTTCTCCATGTCTACCTCTAACCTCAGGCAAAGAAAATTGAAATCCAAGGAGTCCAGTTATGTTCAATGTACCATACTTTTTGAGGCTATGACTTCCTTAAGAGTATAACAATTATTTTTTTTTGGGTATTATCTTTATACTTTAACTACTATGCCCAGAATGTACAATGTGCCCAGGAAAAGACCAATTTTGAACTTAAGGCAGGAGACTATGACTTTAGGAAGATTTTCAACAATATGGCTACAAATACAAGAAAAACAGTTCATTTCCCAGGCAAATCAAAGCCTTCCTTGCTCAGATATTTCTTTTCTTCAATATTTATATTTAATGAAGATTTTACTGAAAAAAATAACCTGTTAATTAAAATGAGGTTCTCTTATAAATTTGTGTAATTTTAGTTTCTCTTTTATTTCCTCCTTAGTAGCTCTAAAGTCATATTTTTTAATTCAAAGTGGAATATATTTGTGATGTTTAGCCTGCTCTTTGCTGGGCATTATAACAAGCAAATTTGATTCATGTTCAAACTTTGACAGACTATGTTCTTGCAGCTTCTGGGTGAATCAGGACTAACTCCACAATTAATTTCTGAGGCTTTATTCCTGTCAAAGAGAAGATGAAATGGTTTAATGTCCAGACTCTCATTGCATGCCAGTAGGCTATCTCAGTCCTTCTCCTCTGTTCCAAATGAGGCGAAAAGGAAAGATTTTAGAGCGACTCTGAATGTTTCCTATTTTCAGAGAGAAAACTTACTAAATTATTGAGGTCTAAGTTGACTTCATAATGGATATGTCTTAAAATGTGTGTTCACTTTTATTTAAAATATTATTTCACCCTTACATATTTAGTATACTTTTAAAAGATCTTTGTAAGTGCAGATTTACATTTGTGCCATCAGTGCATAATTTGATATTTAGTATCAAATGAAAAGTTTTTTAAGCTTTTTTAAGCAAGTGAAGACAGAAAAGCTGCTGTCACTTCTCCTGACTCATTATGCAACTGCTGTTATACAAACTGAAATGAATTCACCATCAAATATCTATACTCCGATGTCAAGTGGCAGTTTGACCAGTACCAGAAATGAATTCATACTTCACATGGAACTTGCAGACTTGGGTCTTATGTCGAATCAGTTTCTAAAATTCTTTCTGAAATTTCAGCCAATCTGAGAAAATCATTGGGACCCTAATGATGAAAATACAATGTTATTAACTTAGTTACTTCTTTTGAAAGATATTCTTGTGTTCCTGAGGATTATAAAAGAAGCCAAAGTCATAATCTCTCCAGACTGAGATTCTTTAGCTCTAAGGCCAGTTCAAAGACCAGGAATTGCCCTACTAAAAAAAGCAATTTTCCTAAATGGTCATTATATATTTTATTAAAATATTTTTCTGTTTCACTAAAGCTGCCCATAGAGATTTTATTGTCATCAGGCTATTTCGCGGACAAGCCACATTCTGTGCCTCCCCAGAGCATGTCAGTGTCTCATGATGCTAAATTACTTGATGTCTTTCAGTTCTTCAAAATGGACAGTCATGTCTCACATGAGACCCAAACAGTATATACCAGCAGTCAAACTAAGGTTGTACCAAGTCCTAAGCCATAGAATTAAGGACTTAACGTATTTCAGGGACAATATAAATGGTTTTGTTGTTGTTTGCTTTTTTTTTTAACAAATGGTAAACTCTAAGGTCCAGATGGGTTCAGGCATTTTTCCAAATCACAGATTCATTTAGTAGTTTAGAAACCGTCTGGTAGGATGATGGAAATCAAGACTTCAACTTTACATCGGAGATAGACTATGTCAATGCTTTAAGTGGCTTATTTTCACAGAGAGCTGGCAGGTCACATACCTGAAAAGAGCAGGACTGGACACCATAGGGAGCACTCCCCTGTCTAATGAGGAGCTGCTGCCACTGCAGGGCCCCAGACCACTACCCCATGTGAAAAGGCAGGTCTCTGACCAATAACTCCAAACTCACACTCAGAACTGATTGTGAAATTTTCATATTTTTAAATAATAGAGCTCTTTTAATTTCTTATTTTTTATACTATTTGGACTATATACAACCTCACTACGGAAAGAACTTGTTAAACAGTTAAAAGCTTTAGAACAGCTCACCTGAGAGGGAAACAGACACTTGAGGACTCACAGGAGAGAGAGGGTGAGCACTTGGACAGGCAGTTCCTCTCTCCCCTGCCCTCCACATCAAATCTGAGGCTATTTTCAGTCATCATGCTATCTTGTTAAATCACCCAATCACAGTTGCTTGAATAGTCCACTTCACCTGATCTATTTACGAACACACCAAGCACAATCCGAAAGAATTGAAGGGAGTGAAAAGAGCAGCATTTGATAAAGAACATGAAAGTGAGTTACCAAAAAGCAAACAGATCTTATTGTAAGGACATGACATACCTTCAGTTATTATCTATAAATAAACCCTGGTAATGAGGTTTGGGGTTCTTCTTGGTTGCATGTTGATGACAAATTCTCTGTGGAACTGACTCCAACCCATTAAGCAAACTTGCTCCTGCCACCATGGCTGTTAATTTGACAGGACACTGTCACATTAAGTAGAACAAACATGTTTTCGCCCAGTCAGCCATCCAGAACCGACATGGCTGTTACTCTAACAACAGGATATTGATTGAAATCACTCACCCCTTCCGACCCTCCACTGGGAGGTGGAAACCAAGCTGGAGGTGATGGAAGATTTGTTCCTTTGTACACATGGGGAGCATGTTAAGGATAGCCACACATTTTGAGCCATTTAGTTCCTTGTCATGTTCATCCTTCAGACTGTTTGGTCCTCATTTCCATCCGTGGGACAATAGGCTCTGAATAAATCATTGTGTTTAATAATTTTATGGAGCTACACATCCATCTGGGAGAGCTATTGTTTATAGCACTTGCAGCTTTATAAATGCAAAACATGAGATTGCATATAAAAAAAAGTTTCTATTAAAAAAAGTCCAAAAAGAGACTCAGAAATTTAAAACCATCTTAAAATTTGCTATAAATCAAGCGCATTAGAAAGAGAATTGATGTGTTTTGATCTTTAGTTATTTTAAGCCTGCAAATCATTTTGTATACTTAACATCTAGCAGAGCCAGTGTTTTACCCAATAATTGATTTACAATAGATAACATTTTGCTTGTGCACTTGCAAAAGCTTTCATTTACCTATGTCTGTGTCAACCTGAGATTATTTTGTGCTCTGCTTCTACACACTAAGTTCCATGTTCGACATCGGATCTCATAGCTGTAAAGGACCTCAAAGGACATTTAATCAAATTGTTCACCTGCTGCCATTGTCTGCTCTGGAACATTCTTCAGTGAACATCAGATATTTGTTTCAACACCCCCAGTGATGTTAAACCATTAAACTCACTACCAGCCTAGAGAATGTTATTTAAAATTTATAGTTTCATTTGGCAAAAAATCTTGGCATGACATTTCCACTCACTGGACAGAGATACTCTGGTCATATACTGTAGGTCAAATCCCTTTTCTGCATGGGATTCATTCAAACATTTGAAAGGTAATAATGGTGTTCGGATGTCTCTCTGAACTAAATATCTCTGTTCATGTCAACTATTCTTCGAATAGTCTGGGTCTGCCAATTGGTCTAGGGGCCATGTCAAGCCTGAAAATTATTTTTTTGCAAATGAACTTTTATTAGAATAAACCAATCCATCGCTTATTTCATGCTACAATGGCAGAATTGAGTAGTTGTTACAAAGAATTTACGGTTCCAAAACTGAAAATATTTGATTATTTAGACATGTATACCTATGTTTGCTAACTCCTCTCCTATGCCATGTCATATTAATCCCTCTCCTCACCTTTTTTTATGCATACAAGAATTGGGGTGTAGGCCAGAGGTGTGTTTGGGGAGGTGGTTGTTAAAGGATTCACTAGAGACAGAGTGTGGAGCAGAACAAACAGATCTACTGAAATACACTGCTAAGGGGAGCAGTGGACAAGACAGGGTAGATCTGCTGTGCCATATGGCTTAGCTCCACGGCCGGGGATAGAACTCAGGCCACAGTGGCTGGCAATAGCTAAACAGCACTGAGACTTTAAAACCTGCACCAACAGGGAGGCCCCCCTCATCATCTTTTTTACTCTTTCCCAGATGCCTTTCAGTTTTTACTACCTAAGATTGTAACCTCAAAAATGTGAAAAGTTTATGTCACTTGTTCAGGAAACTCTTTCTATTAATGCAGACAAAAATCCATTGGCTTACAAAAATTCTTTCCTTAAAGCACAAAAAAGCTTCCTTTAAACCAATGAGATTATCCTGGTTTATCAAAGAAAAATAAGCTTTTGTAGCGATTGCATAGCATCATCCTAGACACTGTATGAAATGCTAAATTAAACAGAGTCCTTCCCTGAGGGAGTTCATGTCTGGTGTTTGTATAGAGAAAATATTTTTGGAATTATTTTAATTTTCAGTTACTACATTATCAGCTTTGTCCAATTTGTTCTTCTCAGTGCCTAAAAGTGTCTGGCACATTGTACTTGCTCAGTTCACACTGGTTGAGTAGAACAACTAATTAGAAGCGTAACACCAAATATGAACATTTAATTAATAAATTACATGACAAAGGTTATGTGAGAAATTAGACTAAGACAAAGATGAACATTATCTGGTATCTGGGCAAAGAGCTGAATGGTGTCTTTGTCACATAATCTAACTTCTCTCCTAAAAGAAGAAATGTTGTTAACATTCTCCATCTTAGTATTTCTCATCTGTGTCATAACTTTCTACTTCATTTATCAAAAACAAGAGATTCTGATACCCACACTGACCTACCGAATTAGAAACCAACACCAGAAATACGTATATTTGGTACATAGTATAAGTGATTTCTTATAAACCCTAGCATTTGAAAACTGTCAATATCCACAAAAAGTGATACCACCTCTATGTGAATAGGTGTCGTGATGAATAATTCACATTATCACAGGCTTGTTTTAGTTTTCTTATTTTTACTTGGGAAAAAAATTATTATCAAGCTGTAATCAAACTCCTGTAATTTCTAATCTTCAATCTCAGGAAAATTCACATGGAACAAATTTTATTTTTTCTTTCACATGAAAGTCCTTCAAACATGTGAAGAGTCCTACAAAATTACTTCATTCTGTTAAATATTTCTTAGATGCTATTTTTTTGTTTTTGTTGCTCATTGGCAGCACTACTCAGTCTGTCAGTTATGCCAAGATTGCTAACCTGTGTTGCCAGAGGAACTTAGCACCCCCAGCTGAGAATAAGTGGTTCAGGAAAATGTTCTTTCCTTTCATTCCAAACAAAAGAGTCCACCATAGTCCCAATCTTTATCCTCACCTAAAACCACATTATGCACTTGAATGTTTAATCTCAGCAGCCTCATTGGACCATGTGTTCTTGTCACCATCTTAAAATGTGTCTCCCAGAACAGATTAGTGTAGCAGTCAAGTTGTAAGTCATAGAATCAGACTTACCTAGGAATTAGTACAACCTTAGGTGATTATTGCTCAATCTTTCTTAGCTTCTGTTTATTTGTTCTATAAAATAGAGTGGTAAATGAGAGTTTAATATGTGCAAAGCATTTAATATAGTACTTAATATATATGGTGAGATTCCAATAAACGTTGATTACTATTACTATTCTCCTAGTAGAATGAGGCCATTAATTCCCAGCAATCCTGTGAGTGTTGTAATTTTTTTATTTACATTCACATTTCCTCTTGCAGATGGCGAACTTCTTAAGGCAGAGACCACATCTGACTTATCTCTAGCTACAGCTAATAAAGGGCCACTGGAGAGAGCTCAAATAATCCAATACCCTGTAAGTCTTCAAGCTTTCCAACACTTTGCATTGCCAGCACTCACCTTTGCGTTTCTGATGACGCTAACACACAACTCTATGGGCAACTAATTTTTAGAAAGACCCTCGTTTCTTTGGCAGTTGTTTCAAATACAGCTTTCCTGCCCTTGTCTTTGTTTTTGTACTGAGTTTCTATCTCTATCTTACATCTAAGTTGGTCACAAGGATTTAGTTCTGTACTCACCTTGTGGACATAAGGACAAGGTTTGAGCTTGTTTTCTGATTCTCCCTGCTTCTAACCCTTGGAGAAGCTACCCTTCCCGACTTAGTTGAAGTCCCTAGAGCCTAGAGCTGTACCTTGTGTTGGACATCTGTCCAGCCATTCCTGCCCTATCAGCCCAGAGAAGAGCAAAGCAGGAGAATAAGAAAGATGCCTTGACCTGGGACTGGCATCTGTCTTACCTGGCCTTACTCACCATGTCATTTTGGCTTCAACTGTTTTGCTATGCAGATCGAGAGTGGGAGTAACACTTCATTAATATTTCATTGCATTATCAGTGATGAAGTGTCAATGTAATGGTTCTGCAAGTCATGGGTTTATGGAGGTAAACTCGAGAAAATTTCATCTGCATCTGATCTAGAAGTTAGAGGAATAATAATGGTATCAGGTCTTAAAGCAAAGCGCAGGTGCTAAGTTTGACCTCATTTGTCTTTGTGGCAATGGCCCAACAGCCAATCAATCTTAGCATGGGAGTGTGATGCTTTGCACAGAAGAGGCTGTACAATTCAGCTGAGTGGGCGGGTTGATGGAAAGTGACTCTGGCATCGCTGAGTTCAAATGGAATTAAGGATTCATGAGCGCGTTACACTGGCGGGAGGCATAGAGCCCTCGGTGAATACTGAATGAGTCACATGGGAGATCCGACTGGGCTTCGAATCCCAAATAAGCAAGGAACTGCTTTTTGATGATGCCAAACTATAAATATCATCACCTCAGAAAACCAGGTTCTCCTCTTACAGCATCAGGAATGAGCGAAGACTATGCGGCCAAGAGTGTACATTACAGGTATAATGCTTTGTTTAAATAAAACTGCTGTTCTGAAGTCATTCTTGAAAAATTTTGAAAAAACATATTTCTTAAGCTATTGTTTTAATGGTATTTCAATCATATTAAAAGCCATTCATATCATTCAAACAGATTCAGTTTATCTGGGCTGCTTACAAGGTGATAAAATTAAAAGCATTTTCCAGTCCTACTGTGCTTCTGGTTATGGGATGGCTAATAATATTTAAGTACTACACATCATGAAAATGACCGTGTGCTTCAGGTTTGCCTGCAATGCTGATCTCTCTCTATCTCCTAGCTCTAGTTTTGTTATTTCAATGAACAAAATAAGCAAGGGTATAGCATTTTCATTTTTACCAGAGATTTCTTAAAGGAAATGAAAAGAATGTGTCTCAATAGTCGGGTTTTAAATCTTTAACTCTGCAGTGCTGTCAGCGTAGCTCTTGCAGAAGCCCCACGGCAGGGCTTGTGCGGCAGTGCAAATGTTGTTTACAACCTCGGGAGGCATTCCACGCTGGAGCCTCACGACCTGATTCTGTAAAGGCAAGTAGGCCATATTTTCAACAAAACAGTGTATTTGCCAGCTAATTTGCCCAAATAGATGAACCTGAAACTCTGCTTATAATCCAACAGTATTCGATATATATTGTGTGCCTTGGTGGAGGTGACATACCTTAACACTGGAGCTGTAGGTGTGAAAGCTCTAAGTACATACAGAGACACATACACATGTACATGAACCTGTCACAATACTGTAGTTTCACCATTGCAGCTTTCAATATAAGGTGTTAAACAAAGGGAAAGAAATAAGACCTAATTTAGGGGTAATTAATTATACATGTTGGGGTCTGAATTGACATGACTGTCCTAAACTCTAATGTTTGGAAACTGATTAAACCAAAGCAGGTCTGAGCTCTGGACGACATGACCAGAATTCCACTTGAGCAGACTTTAGGAAGAACTCATCTACTTCCTCTGATCTTTTACAATTTCTAGCTATTCTCTCTGTGGTTATTTGTCAACTGAAGAGGAGACAGTGTGCTGGCTATTTGGTGCGCCTATCTTTATAAACATCTACTTTAAAAAGCCCAGCACCTTACCAGACAAATGCAAATAAAATATTATCTTTTTGATTAATCACAGCAATATCACAGAACATTCATCTTTTATTATAGAGCCATTAGCTTTCCCGAATTTTCTGTAAGTTTTCATTGTTTTCCTCTGTATTAGTGGTAATAGAAAGGAAAGCTATGTTTTATAAATCTAACACTTCTCTTTTCCTTAGATGTAATTTGCACCATGTAAACTTCACAACTTCCTTTCAATACTTTAAAATTACACTACAAGTGCCTCCTTTGGGAATTTTATGTCATAAATAAAGCACTTTTTGAGTTTAAACTTGGGTATATACATTTTTTTCTTCTCTGAAAAGAATTATAGCTTGGAATGCAAAACACTGACATATTTCTACCATTCATCCTTCTTCACAACATGCTTGTACATTAGAACCAGGTTTTGACCCTAATAAAGTATATCTGTGAATATGATGTATATTAACAAAAAATCATGTTAATTTTCCCCCCAAGAATATAAGCACATTAAAAAAAGGCTTGGAATCTGTGAATAAAGAAATAAAAAAATTAATAAAAAGAAAGTGAATGGGATATCGAAATAGCATTAAAGGCCCTGAGATTTAGAAAAAGAATGTTTCCTTTAGCGAGGTGTTTATAGGTTCAAGCTCTATAAGACAATTCACCATCTGGCCTCAGTTCATCCTTCCAGTCCTTCTTCCTTCTGCCCCCTGCACTCACTTGCCACCCTAGACCTTCTTGACTAATCTAAATGCCCTGAACATTGCACTCCCATACCACCTTGATACTGCTCGTGCTGTTCCCTCTGTCTTCCCACCTTCCCACTCTTCCTGTCCCCATCAAACTATTTATTCTCTGTGACTCAAGTCAGATGTCACCTCTTTAGTGAAGCCTCCTAGTTGGCATTTTTGAACATCTCCCCCTCACCCAGTCCAAAGAATATTAGCCACTGGCAGAGCAGGCCCAGTTTATCTTTGTTACTCAGTTCCTAGTTGAGTAACTGGCATAAGCGTGAATGAATTCATGTGTCAACTAATCTATTGTCAATGAACAAACTTCAAAACTTTCTTTAGCCTCTATAACCTCAGCTTTCTAAATCCATTTTCCATTTAAATAATTCTTGCCCTAATTTTCCAATGAGATCAATGAAACTTGCTGCTCACAAGGGGCTCAGAAACCTTTGTAAGTTCTGGACTTATTCCACCAATGTCTCTTTTCTCATCAACAAGCCCTTGATATTTTCTTTGAAGACTTTCTGACATACGAAACTACCTTACACAGAAGACCAGACGGAGTAAGAGTAGGGAGACTGACAGTCTGGTCCTAAGTATTCTACTAATTTATTGTAAGCCCTGAGTCAATTATTATTCTTTTCTGGGTTTTTGTGTATTCTGTTGTAAAGATAGGAGGCAACATGAAAGTTTCAGATCCTTTTCAACTTGGGAAAACTATGGCTAACATGTTTTTAAGAATAATAACCGTCATAGGTATGATTTTAGCTTAAGAGAGATTTGATTCAACAAATGTTTCCTAAGTCTACCTCATGCCAAATATTTTTCTAAGGTCTGAGAATACAGCAGTAAGCAAAACATAAATGCTGTCTATGTAGCTTACTTCACGTTAGGGGTAGGAAAAATAAATGATAAATTATTCTGTGTAGATAAATGGACATATCTATATCTACCTATAAAATCAGGTGGTAATAAATGCTGTGGAAAGAAAAATTTAAAAAACAAATCAATATGGAAAGTCACTCTTGTTGGTGTGAATGGAGAAATCTATGTGTTTATATATTATATGATATAGTTTGTTCAGTGATAACCTCACCTAGAAATTGACAGTTGGCTATAGAAAGGGGGAGAGAGAGAGGGAGGGAGAGAGAGAAAGTGCACCAAGGAAACCGAACAGCATGCCCAAAGGGCTTTTGGTGAGAGTGTAACTGGTTTGTTGAAATAAGAAAGAGGTCAAATAGAGCAACAGAATCAGAGAATCAGAAATGGAGTTGGAGAGGTTACAGCAGAGGAAGCATGTCACTAGGGCCTTACTGACAATTGTTAGTGCTTGATTTTGTATGTGATGAAAGGAATTAAAGGCAAGATCTGATTTAACATTTCAGAAAGGTGGGCCTCCCTGGTGGCACAGCGGTTAAGCGATGAACTATGGAGCTGTCAGCAGCGGTGACGGGAGTTCGATGCCCAACTGGGGAGATTCCCACATGGCCCGGCAGACCTCTCCTGTCTCGCCTGCTGCTCCCCTCAGCAGTGTATTTCCATTGATCTGCCTATTCTGCTCCCCACTCTGTCTCTGGTGAACTTGTCACCGCCCCACACCTCTGGCCTGTACCCCAGCTTGTGTGCATAAATAAATCTTAAAAAAAAATTAACATTTCAAAAAGGTTACTGAGATAGTTGGGTCGAAAACAGAAAGGAGATAGTTTGTAATGCACATTGATAGCAGACTTGCAATAATTTAATTTTTTAAATAATTTTTTTTTTTACAATGTCTGCTTTCTTTTCTCAGGTGTAGTCCCTGTAGAATTTCCACCACCAATTCACCCGTGCACCATCACCATAGTCCCTTGTGCTTCTCCTGCCCTCATTTTGATCCCTTTCCCACCCCTCCCCTGCAGAATGTCTCTGAATGAAGTTTATCTGTTTATTTTTGTTTTGTTGTGTTGTGGTTCTTATTGTTGTTTTCCCCCTTATTTGTTTCCCCTATATTCCTCCTATAAGTGAAACCATCTGATATTTTTCTTTTTCCTTCTGACTTGTTTCACAGAGCATAATCCCTTCTAATTCCATCCATGTTGTCGCGAATGGCATGAGTTAATCTTTTTGACTGCTGAGTAGTATTCCATTGTGTATATATACCACATCTTCTTGATCCAGTCATCTATTTCTGGACATTTGGGTTGTTTCCAAGTCTTACTTATTATAAAATGTGCTGCAATAAAAATAAGGGTGCAGGTTTTCTTTTGCATTAATGTTCCTGATCTTTGACAAAGGAGCAAAGAATATACAATGGAACAAGGACAGTTTGTTCAATAAATGGTGCTGGGAAAACTGGACCACCATAAGCAAAAGAATGAAAATAGACCATTATCTCACACTATGCACAAAAATCAACTCAAAATGGATATAAGAACTGAACATAAGACCTGAAACCATAAAATACATAGAAAAAAATATAGGTAAAACACTATAAGACATCCATCTTAGTAACAACTTTATTGCAATAATTTAAACATAAAACTGCAGATGATTTGGAATTTGGCAAAAGCAGTAGAAAGCTGTTGGATTTCATTTTAATTTTGGAATTGCTGATGGAATTCATTCATAGATTAGTCACATACAATAGGACAAAGAGGAGTTGCAGACTGCAGTGCCTGTATACTAAACAAGTTGAAAGATAGAGTTGTCACTTAGGAAAGTTTGTAGGAGCAGCAGAGAGAAGCAGGTTTAGGCTGGCAGTAATATTCAGAAGCTTACATTTGGATAAGGTAAATTTCAATGACTTATAAACATCCACATTTTTATATCAAGTAGGTATTTAAGCAAGAATTTAAGATTCAAGAAAGACTTCTGGTTACAGTTATATAATTTGGAATGATCAGGATAGAAATGATTTTAAAGAGTAAGGAGATGGGTGATACACCAAGGGAGTAAATGCAGATAAAGAAATAAAGAAGTGAGTCAAATGTGAGTTCTACTCTAAGAATAAGAAATAGGTGATGAAAGAAACCTGTGTGATTGAAATAAGATGAGTTTCAAGAGAAACATATCCCAGAAGTCAAATGAAAAACTGTTTCAAAATCAGTGGGTGATAAAGTGTGTGAAATATAACTGATGGCTAAAATGTGGTAGAACTTGAATCAGTTTCTCAAAACAAATCAATAAATAAGACAAAACAAAAACAAATGCTTAAACTGTAAGTACTAAATAGTGATTACCAGTAGGGGAGGGGAGTGAGCAAATCTGGTAGAAAGGGTCAATTCTATGGTGAATAATGGAAACTAAACTTTGGTGGTAAACATTGTACTTTACATACAGATGTTGATTTATGCTGTTGTACACCTGAAACCTATATAATGTTATAAACCAAGGTTATTTTAATAAAAAAATAATTTAAAAAACACATATCCCACCTACAAAAAAGTTGAAAGTCTGTTTCTAATACTAGTCAACCAGGGACACCATATTTTCATTATGGTCTCTGTGACTTCATGTGCCCTGGAGTTATCCTGTGCAGAGAGAGCCTAAGCATATACAGTTGGCAGCATGAGTCAAGTATAAAAGGCCAGCAGTATTTCTGGAAGGCCTTTTACTGCAGCATTGGTAGGTGATTGGATAATAGTCAGCAGGTCTGTTTCAAATGCATACAAATAATTTCCTCTCCCTCAACACATACACACACACACACACACACACACACACACACACACACTCACACATAAACTTGGCATTTGTCATACTAATTGCAAAGAATGCCATATTCAACCCAGCTTCTGATAAGTATATAGGCTTTGTATTGAATACAGCACTAGCCATTGATATTACCATTATGTTATTAACTGCTTCATTTATTGACTGGCTAACAGGTACTAGGTACATCTCATTTAATTGTGCTTTATTTTATCACATTTTGTAAGTATTGCATTTTTCTCAAGTTGAAGTGTGTGGCAACACTGCCTCAAGCAGATCTATAGGTGCCATTTTTCCAACAATACGAGATCACTTTGTATCTCTGTGACATTTGGATAATTATTGCGCTATTTCAAATTTTTAATTATTATTACATCTGTTATGGTGCTCTGTGATCAATGATCTTTGATGCTATTACTGTAATTATCTTGGGCACTACAAACCACATCCATATCAAATGGATGTTGATGACTGCACCATCATCTTGCCATTTCCTTTTTTCTTTCTTCTTGAGATTCCCTATTCCTTGAAACACAGCAGTATTTTAGTGAAGTCAAGAAATAACCCTACAATGACCTCTAAGTGAGCAAGTGAAAGAGCCACAAGTCTCTCACATTTTTTTGGTTTAAATATATTTTTTATTGTTATTTATATCTTTTACATTATGTATTCTCCTTGGTAACCCACCACCAATTCACCCGTGATCCATCTCCGTGGTCACTTGTGTCCTTTTCTACTCCATTTTGTGCCCTTATCCTCCCTCCCCCACCCCCCACCAAGTGTCTCTTTCCTATTTGGTTTCCCTACAGTACTGTTATAAGTGAAACCATTTGATATTTTTCTCTTTCTTTCTGGCTTGTTTCACTGAGTATGATCCCCTCTAATTCCATCCATGTCGCTGCAAATTGCATGTGTTTATCTTCTTTGAATGCTGAATAGTATTCCATTGTGTATATGTACCACATCTTCTTGATCCAATCATCTATTTTTGGACATCTGGGTTGCTTCCATACCTTTGCTATTGTGAACAGTGCCGCAATGAACATACGGGTG
>PVIJ01004772.1:0-112672 GCA_004024925.1 Scalopus aquaticus
GCTGGGTCATATGGAAGTTCCATTTCTAGCAGTTTGAGGAAACGCCATACAGCTTTCCATAGTGGTTGGATCAATTTGCATTCCCACCAGCAGTGTAGTAGAGTTCCTTTTTCTCCACATCCTCGCCAACATTTGTTGTTGCCTGTTTTATTAATGTGCACCATTCTCACTGGGGTGAGGTGGTATCTCATTGTGGTTTATATGGATCAAGAAGATGTGGTACATATACACAATGGAATAGTATTCAGCATTCAAAAAAGACAAACACATGCAATTCGCAGCAACATGGATGGACCTAGAGGGGATCATGATCAGTGAAATAAGCCAGAAAGAAAGAGAAAAATATCGAATGGTTTCACTTATAACAGGAAGATAGGGGAGCCAAATAAGAAAGCAACATTCAGCAGGGAAGGAGGGGAGGGGGAGGGCTCAAAAGGGGGGAGGAGGGGAGCACGGAGGACTATGGTGATGGCTCCACGGGTGAACAGGTGGTGGTAACTTATGGGGAATACGTAATAATGTAAAAGATACGAATAACAAAAATAAATATTATATTAAAAAAAAAAGATTAGAAACGCACTAAGAATTTGCATGAGAATTTGTGCATAATTTCCAAGGACAAAGGAAATTTCTCATGGCTCCACTCACTCTTGTTTTCTTCCCAATATACTCTGCCCCTCTTTATCATTGACTCATGCTGACTCAGAGTTACCTTTGAACTGCTTTTGTCAGGATGAAGTGGTTTACAAAGAGAGACCTAGAGATACTTCTTGCTTCAGAGGGTGAAAGCTTTTATCCATTCGTGTTCAATCACAATGTGTAGTGTAGGACAAACACAACTGTGTTTGTCAAAGATTATTCATAAAATACAGCTCATCCCTAACCTAACTGAATAAAATATTAATGCACATCATAATAATAGGGCTCATGCACACACAAATCTTTCTTAAAAATCCGACACATCGTCCATAAACACATTCAAGGCTACAAAACTTTCAGTGAAAATGAAGGACTATTCCTGAGATGTGCTGAATACAAGGAGAATACACAATGGTCGTGACCATAACATGCTAGTGAGTTGTGCAGAGTCTGGCGCGCCAAAGTGCAATGACTGTGCTTAGAGGGCCCACATCCATGCACGAAGAACCATTCATTGAGGAACCACTTTATGCTACTTAAAATATAATTCCTGACCTCAAATAGCTCAACATCTACACCCCTTAGATATTGATTTACTTTCTTCACAAGGGGATAAAGCAACATCAAAACTGAAGCATGTCTTTAAAGCAATTAAAATTAGCATTTGAACAACTTTATAAACGAATTTCAAGTACACTAACTCTTTTCATCTTTACTTTGATTCAGTGAGATAACTGATATTAATAATTCCATTTATTTCAAAAGGGAAAACTGGGGTTTAGGAAGAATAGTTTGAGTACATAGTAGCAAAATGAGGATTTCAGTACAAGTCCTTGGGCTCCAGGGGACCCTGTAGCACATAATTTGGTGGGGCACATGGTTTTGTCAATAGAAGTTTAAATGAAAAAAAAGCATCCAAAGTATACCAATTGTCTGAGTATAATCTTTCTCACAAAGAATCCTGACCAAGACCAACTGGAGTACAGTTTTCTTAAGTTCTCCCAAGATAGTCAGACACAGGAGACCATGTGGCGTTCCCTTTGGTGCCAGTCTGCTGCTAGCTTAGCCCTGGAACATGGGGAATTGCACCACTGTTGCCTTGGCAACAGGATGTGACCAGGGATGCGTGCCTGAGCACTTCCACACCTCCCCTCTGTGTTCTATTGACAAGACAACTGGGATGTGGGTGAGCATGCACAACTCGAAGTCAGCCTCCTCTGAGAACTTACTGTTAAAGAGAAAGTAAGGAACGATAATGTCACTAATTCTCACAATGGGAGCACTCTACAACCCATAAACCCAGTCATATCGAATTAAAGGTCAATGCATTGTGAGAAAAAAGTGCTTTTAGGATGCTGAGAAAGGCACCCTAGAGAAAAGTCAAATTTTCATCCAAACTTGTAGATCCCTAATAACAATGTGAACTCAGAGTTCAGCTCAGCAGGAAAGAAGGGGGGTAAAGTGAGGCGCTTTGAACCACTTCATATATATGCCTGCAAATCTAAGGGACTGAATATGTGGAAGGCTTTGCACACATCCAGGAAACACCAGAAAAAGAAGGCATTAGTCACTCACCTCTCAAGCAGGAAGAGAAAATTAAAGGTGTCTTGTAAACTGATGTCCTTGTTAATAAGTGAAAGACCTACAGGAAAGGCACTGACTTTCCTGGCAAGTCACTGATTGACTATTAAATTATAAAGGAGCAAGGGGTTACTTCTAGGAAGGCAGGCTTCCTAAAAATAAAATTAAAAGATAAAACATTATTTAAAAATCTAGCATAGAATTAAGCCATGAATAGCAGGAAGACAGAATCTATAGAATGAGTCCAAGAAAGCAATAACAAATGAGCATCAACAGGGAAAACTAAAACAGGAAAACAGAAAAAAAAACAATAAATCTTTCTGAGAGAGGAATAAAATTGTTAACATATATTAATGTACAGTTTTCAAAAATTAGGAAGCATGAATACAAGTATTAAATTATGTCACATACACCACGTGAAAAGCAGCAAACAAAAATGTTCCTAAAGAAGACTCAAGTACAGTTATAGTAGACAAAAATTTTAAATCAGCTATTATAAGTAAGTTCAAAGAACTAAAACAAATCGTGTCTAGAAAATGAAAGTATGGCAATACTGTCTATTTAAACAAAGAATATGAAGAAAGACAAAGAAAATTGCTTAAAAGAACTGGAAAGGATTTATGTGGTAGAGAAAGTATAATTAGAGTACAAATTCTACAGAAAGACTAAAAAAAACAGAAAAAAGAATCAACAAACTTGAAAATAAATTAAAACAGACTTTCCAGCCCAAGAAACAGGAAAAAAAATAGAATAAAAAAGTGGACAGAGCCTCAGAAAACTGCATCATTGCCATGCTTATCAACATACACATAATTCACTTCCAGAAAAAGAAAAGGAGGGAAGATAAGTACATTTAAGTAAATAATGGTCCAAAACTGTTGAAGTGTGGTTAAAAATATTAATCTACATATTCAATAATGGATTAATATGCTCTAAGTAGAATTCAAAGAGATAGATTATGACATAATATTGTCAAATTGACAAAATTAAAAGACAATTTATGAAAATCAATATAAATGTACTTTTGTTTGTAACTCTTCTATTTTAAAAGAAAACTACATAAATCAGTAGTTACAAATTTGTATTGACAGACTAGATCATATAAAGATATAGGTAGTGTGAAAGCATTAGTACAAAGGAGAAGTAAGGAATGGAGTTACATTAAAGCAAATTTTTATGTCATTGAAATTGTTAGTAATATTCTAAGCTAGATTGTTTTAATTAAGATGTTAATTATAGCTCCCAAGAAAATCACTAAGAAAATAATTAAAACATGTATTTGAAAGAAACACATAAGAACTTAATGAAGCACCCTAGACAATATTTAACTTCTGAAAGACACAAATTGAGGAACAGATGAACAAAAAAAAGACACACCTATAGAAAAATGACAAATATAAATTGTTACCTTAACTGCAATTACATTAAATGTAAATGGATTAAGCACTCCAACCAAAGCCAGAGATTGAAAGAATGTACTTAAAAGTGTGCTCCAATTGTATGTTATGTACAGAAAATACATACCATGTAAGTAGTAAAGGAAAGTATGGAAAGGCAGTTGGGGTAACAATACCACTAGGACACAAAATTGATTTTAAGATAAGATTTATTTCTAGAGACAAAGAACATGTTAAAATAAGTGATCAATTCATTAGGAAAATATATTAAATATAAAAATGTATATAAACCTATATAAGTGTTTGTAATCAAAATGCATGAAGCAAAAACTGACAGAATTGAAGGAAAAAAGACACTTCTACAATAGTAATCAGAAAACACAATATTCTACTTTCAATAAAGGACAAATGATGTTGCTGATGAACAAGAAGTTACAAGTCTTGAAGTATATTACAAAACAACTCGGTCTAACTGATGTATATAGAGCTCTCCAATCAATAGCAGAATACACATACTTCTCAACTGCACATGGCACATTCTCCAGAACAGAACACATACTAGACAATTTCAAACTCAGAATAAAGATTAAAGGCTTTTATGTTTGTTCCCTGGCCACAATGAAATAAAAATTAATATGAACAATGGTAGTGGAAGAGCTATGGGGACTACACCTAGGGGAGAGAGATCAAACACTGTACAAACATTAACAATGATGTAAGAGAAAAAAAAGTACTTTATCAAAAATAAGGGGGGGTGAGTGTGTTTATACCCTGTCAATGACAATAATAGGTATAAATTCTTTGAAAGATAATTTATAAATATTAACAAACCTGAAAAAAATAAAATGTGCTTTTCTAGGAAAAAAATAACAAAAGGCAATTTGGGAAATTCACAAATATGTGAAGAATAAACAAACACTCCTAAATAACCAGTGGGTCAGAAAGAACTTACAAGAAAAACTAGAAAATACTTTGAGAGAAATTAAAACAACAGAAACACATACCAAAACTTACATGACACAGCTAAACTGTTCTTCAAGGAAAATTTATCCTTTGAAATGGTTATATTAAAAAATGTATTTCTATAAGCCTGTGAAACACAGTTGAAAATTAACTCTTAGGTTCTGAGGAAACTATAGTGATTACCAGAGGGGAGGTTGTGGGGAGAAAAGAACAGGGTGATGTGATAGCATATTAGCACTGGAACTTTACTGAAGGGCAAACAGTGTGCGTACATACTGAGGTGTGAAATTGTACCCCTAAATTATATAGATTTGCAAACAAATGTCCTATCAATAAAATTTTGTAAAAATTAAATATTTTAAAATCAATAATCTAACCTTTCAACCTAAAATTAAAAAAAAATAGCAAATTAAAATAATCAAAATAAATCAATAATGATTAAAGTGGAAACAAATGATTTTTTTAAAACAGTAGTTTTTAAAAAATCAACAGAGCAAACATACTTTTAACTAGAGTAAACAAGACAATAAGTGACTCAAGAGACGACTCATGTAATAAAAATCATGAAAGAGAGGGCATTGTTATTAGCCTAACAGAAGTGGAGAGGATTATAAGGGATTATCAATAACTATAAAAATGAAGCAAATTAGATGACATGGAAAAAAAATTCTAGAAGGTCACAAGATATTTAAAGAGACTCAAAGGAGAAAAAAATGTGAAAAGATGTATATCAAGCAAAGACATTGAATCAGTAGTTTTAGAGTTTCCAACAAAGAAATTCAGAATATCAGTAACGAATTTCACCAAATATTCCATAAAGAATTATGATAATTACCCACAAAGTCCTCTAAAAATAGAACATTTCCCAGTTTATTCTAAGGTCAATAATACACTGCTACCAGAACCAGAAAAAGACATCACAAGAAAATCACATACTATCCTCAAGAACATATTGCAAAACTCTACAAAATACCAGTACGAGTCCCATAACATAAAAAAGCAAGATCATATTCCATGACCAAGTGAGCTTTATTATTGGAATGCACTGGTGGTTTAGCATATAAAAATCAATCAACAGATGCAGACAAAGCATTTGATAAAATACATGATAACATCATGAAGTGAAATAGGTTTTAGAAGGGAGCCTCCTCAATCTCATAAAGGGTATCTCTGACAAAACTAGAGCTAACCTCATATATGATAGAGAAAAAAATGGGTGTGTTTCCACTATGATCAGGCATAAGACAAGAATGTCCACTCTTAACACTTCTACTTAACATGGTACTGAATGCTCTAACCGGGGTGATTAGACAAGAAAAAAAGGTACCTAAGTAGGAAGAAGTGAGACTATTTGAAGATGACTTGATTATACTCCTAATGATTCACTAAGAAACTATGAGAACTAATAAACATGGTTATATACAAGATCAGAAACAAAAGTTTATGGTATTTCTATGTTCTTGCAAAACAACCTGAAAATAAGATCAAGAAATCTATGCCATTTTTAATAGCAGTAAAAAGAATAAAATGGAATTAAATTTAATAAAAGTGCAAGATTTGTACAATGAAATTTATAAACATTGTTAAAAGAAATTAAAGAATATCTGAATCAGTGAAAAATATCCCATGTTTATGGATCAGAAGACTCAACATTGTTAAACTTTTAATATTTTTCAGTCTGATCTACAGATACAATGCAACTGCTCTCAAAATCCCAGCTCTCTCTGTGTGTATATGTATTTATATGTGTGCATGTGCATGCAGAAAATAACAAATTAACCCTAAAATTTATAAGGAAATGCAAATGATCCAGAATAGCCAAAAGAAACTAAAAAGAACAGAATTGAAACATAAATCAATTTCAAAACCCACTATAAATCTACAATAATTAAGAGAATGTTGCATTGGCATAAGGAAAGAAATGGAGATTGGTGAAAGAGGTTAAGGGTCAAGAAATAAATATTCATACTTATGAACAATGGCTTTTTTAATAAGTCCAAGGAAATTAAGTGTGGAAAGAATAATATTTTCAATAAGTGGTTCTAAGACAACTGGATATACACATGGAAAATAATGAATTTGGGCCTCTACATCACATCATATAAAAAAATTAACTCAAAATGGATGATACAACAAGAAATTCCACGAAGAAAATAAAAGCACAAATCTTAATAACCTTGGGTTAGGTCAATAGTTTCTTAGAAATGACATCAAAGGTAAAAATGACGAAAGGAAAACATACAGAATTTTTTCTTCACAAAAATTAAAAAATGTGTGCATCAATGAACATCAACATGAAAGTGAAAAAACAATCTGCAGAAAGGGAGAGAGTATTTGAACATCTCACATCTGACAAAGCACCTGCATCCAACATGTATGAAGAACTCTTTAAACTCAACAATAGGGCCTCCCTGGTGGCCGAGAGGGTAAGTCTCAGCACTAATCACCACTATGGCCCAAGTTTGATCCCTGGCCAGGGAGCTGACCCATATATGGCTCAGCAGACCTCTCCTGTCTCGCTTACTGCTCCCCATAGCAGTGTATTTCAGTAAATCTGCCTGTTCTGCTCCCCACTCTCTTTGGTGTATCCTCTCATCTCCTACACCTGTGGCCTACACCCTATTTTTTTTCTAGGTGTTAGAAAAAAAAGAAAAGGTGATCAGCCTAAAAAAAATAAACTCAACAATAGAAAGACAATCTGATGAGAAAATATGTAAAGGATTTGGATATGTCTTCAAAGATAATGTACACATGACCCACAGACAAATGAAAGAGGCTGGATATCATCAGTCATTAAAGAAAGGTAAATCAAACCAAAATAAGATTCTACTTCATAGCCATCAGAATGGCTAACTTAAAAAAGGACAGACAATAGCAATTGTTGGTGAAGTATCAATAGATAAATTGGCATCTTCATATATTGCTAATAATAATGTAAAATGGTAGAACCACTTTGGAAAAGACTTAGTTGTTCCCCCAAAAAAGAGAAACAGTTATTATATGACGTATTGAGTCCATTCACTTAATATCTACCAGGAGAAATGAAGACATGTCTACACGAAAACTTATCCATGAGTGTTCACAGAAACATTCATGGTGGCAAAATGTGTAAACAACCCATATTTCTAACAATTGATGAATACACAGAGTGGTATATTTATACAAGGCAATGTTGGTAGGTCATAAGAATGAATAAAGTACTGATACATGCTATGATGTTAAAAAAACCTTGAAAGACGATAGTCACAAATACTACATACTTTATCTTTCTTTGTATGTAAAATGTCTGCAATACACAATTTCAGAGATAGAAAATAGATTAGCAGTTGCCAGAGAGTAAGGATGATGAAGGATGGGGGTGGGGGATGACAGCTGATAGGTACAATGTCCTTTGGAGGAGTCATGAAGATGTCCTAAAATGAGAGAGTGGTGATGGATCCAGAACACTGAATAGATTAAAAACCACTGAACTGTACATTATAAATTGGTGAATTTTATGGTATGTGAAACATATCTCATAAAGTTGTCATAAAGAATCAAGATGTGGAAAAAAAGGCTTTAAAATTCAGAGAATCAAAGAAACTAGGAAAAAGTGAGAGAAGTATAACATATGTGAGACTTTGAAATATGTAGTGTGTGCCGGTGAGTGTGCAGAATGTCTGCCACTTCCTTTCTGTACCTGGGCCTTGAGCAGAAGCAGCTGAACTCTTTGTTCTTTCCCATTAATAGATGACTCATGACCGTGGAGAACATGTTAGAAGGGAGCGAGGTGCACTGAACTGGTTAGATTCTTAGTAAGGCAATCTCAAGTGCAAAAGCAAATACCTGGGGTAGAAACGGAGTTCTAATTTTCTAGAACATGCAGGGGCCTCCCTGGTGGCGCAGTGGTTAAGTGTTAAGTGCTGTGCTGTGGAGCTGTCAGCAGCGGCGATGCGAGTTTGACACCCGGCTGGGGAGAATCTCACATGGTGCGGCAGACCTCTCCTGCCTCGCCCGCTGCTCTCCTCAGCAGAGTATTTCTGATCTGCCTGTTCTGCTCCCCACTCTGTCTCTGGTGAAGCCTCTCGCCACCCCACACCTCTGGCCTGTACCTCAGCTTGTATGTATAAATAAATAAATCTTAAAAATTATCTAGAACATGCAATTGAGAGAATTAAAGGCAGACGTCTGAGCACCATTCATTGATCAATGCACCATTCATGCTTTCTTTTTTTTTATTTATATCTTTTACATTATTGTGTATTCCCCATGGGTTTCCCACCACCAATTCACCCATGACCCATCACCATAGTCCCTTGTGCTCCTTTCTCTCCCATTCTTTCAGTGCTGCCTTTATCAAGCTCTGGACGGAAGAACAGAGAAGTCAGACCTCAATCTTGATCTTAAGATACTTACAATCCTTAGGACTTTATTAACTGTTGTAACTCTTGAAGGAACTAAAAAACATGCAATTCAAATGGCCTTAGGGGAAAAATGGGAAAAGTATGATGCAGGGACTTGGAAATCACAAGATTGCTGGTTCCAGACAATCCTCATTCCAGGAGCTCAGTGCTGTCAGGGTAGTGTTTGTTTTCTCTCTCCTGGCTTCTCTTCTCTTTGACTGCGATATTCTCAGATCTACCTTGCTTACTGGTTGGCAAAGTGGCTTGCCAGCAGCTCCAAGATAATGTATTTTCAGGTTAGCTATCCAACAGAAGGAACTTCTCCTTGAAAAGTTAATAAATTTGTCCCAGTGAGTTGGAATTATGTGCTCATCATCCCTGTGAAGTTGGTGACAGCAAGCCTGTGGGTGGGGAGGGCTGAGGGGCATCTAGGATGCCATGACTGGCAGTCTCAGCCATGAGGTCAGCAACAAGCATAACCACCACTCTCGGCTTCAAAGACAGTTGTGCAACCTGTACAAACTAGTATGAAAGGCAGAATGTGTTAAATGCTGCACAAATGGCATAAATAAAATTTACTGGGGTTCAGAGGAGTAAAAAAAATCTCTTGATTGGAGATGACTGGCAAAACTTCCTGAAGACATAGGATTTTAATTTGGATCTAGGATGAATTCTAAGATAAGCTTTCAAAAGGTGAGAGGGAGAGAAGGCGATTCCACAGGATAGCCACACAGAGTGAGTTTCTAAATGGGAACAGCAATGCAATTTTCTGCAAGAAAATAGTTATATGTGAGTGTCTTTAGGAGAAGTTGAACATATTTCTGAAGGTGCTCAGAAAAGGTCTCCCCAAATGTGGTATTTGGTCTGTGGACCGTTTTAAGCTGAGGACAATGGAGGCCCTGCAGTCTTACAAGAAACTCATTTACCACTTCTTTATCTACAAGAGTGAACTCTGAGTATATTACCCAGAATTAGGATTATCTCCAGAAATAACATTTCTATCTATATGGCAGGGCAAAGATGTAATTACAGAGCATCTGCTCATCATATGAGTCACCTCTCCCCCCGATGTGAATCCCCTTCCTCGATCCTTGAAGCTCCAGTCCCTGTCCCATTCCTTAGCTCAGGACACAGATCCTTGTTTCCCTCACTGAAATGAACTTTTTATTTCAATTTAGATTTTTTGCTCATATTTAATTAAATTGATCTTTTTCTCCTGTTAATCTGTCTGATGCTGGATTGATTACTTGGTCAATCTCAGAAGGACTTACAGGGGTGAGGGGCAAATTTCCCCTCTGCTCCTATACTCCCTATGGATGAGGCCCATACTGAACCCTAGCAGGCAATCTCTGCCCTGGCAAGTAACCAAAAGAGTTCAGGGCTATTAAATACCAGGAAATTTCCATGGGGTATTGACTTAAAGTTATTAAATACTCATTATAGTTCTATTGACTTTTTTTATAGGGACAAGTAAACATTACTAGACCTTGGAATTTACCTCTGCCTGTGAATTAGATGGCTTTTTTGTTCATTTAAGGATAATGTCAAAGCTGAGGTTCTTGTTACTCTAGAAGAACCCCTCTCTATCTTGTTCTTTTTCCTGCACATAGATTTCTCTATTGAAAATGGCTTTTAGCTTTAACCACACTATACTAGCTCATACTTAACCACATTTCTTTCTTACCTTAACAAGGGACAGGGAGAGTTCCTAGGTTTAAATCCTGACTCTACCTTTTAATAGTTTTGGCCTTAAGCAAAATTCTTATGATTTTCATTTCTCTATTCCCTTTTATTAAAATGAGGCTAATAATACTGCTTGTCTCATAGGGTTGTTCTGAATACTAATGAGTTAATACATTCAAAGTTCTTAAAAAGGCTGATAATAAGCACAAAATTTTAATTAAATCTATTATTTATCTTGAACATATTTTCATCCCCTCAGAGGGTCTCATTAAGGCCCTGGTGGCTTAAGGGTCTCAAACTGGACCAGAATGAGACGATCTCTCCATGAGAGGCTTGAGTGAATGGCTATGATGCCTCCATCATCCCTTTCCCATTCATAGGTTTCAGAACAGGACTCCCCAGGATGGTGGCACATTGGCAAGAGGTTTATATTAAGGTGTAACAGTGGTGTCCTGCCAGTCTGAGAGAAACTTTTATCCTCCCTGAAATACTAAAAGAATGAAAGTTGGGCCCATTACTTATGTACTTTGTCCCATTCTTTAGTATTAGAATTATCTCCAAAAACAAACTTTCCACTGGGTAAACCTGTCTATAGGGCAGGGCATCTGACAGAGCATCTTATCTTCATCATATGAGCCCACTGTTCCCTATGTATGAGTCTCCCTCCTTTCTTCTTGAAATTCCAGGACCCTGACTCATTCCTTACCTCAAGATACATGCCCTCACTGATTCCAGAGTTTTCACTGCCTATGTAGATCACCCAGACACACGTGATTCAACTGGTCTTTGTTCTCCTACTAATCTGTCTGATACTCTTTTGACTATTCCACCAGCCAGTGCCAAAGAATCTGGTAGGGGCATGGGAGGGTGGTATGCATGGGAGGCTTTCCTCTCCACCGCTGCACAGCGATGAAGTACATGTAAGAACTACCAACAGAGCATGGAGGGAGGTCACAGGACCACAAAGATTGCAGCCACACAGAGTTTATCAGACCTCTGCACTGTCTTCACAGGCTCTTTCCCTGACTTTTTTTATTTCTGAAGGCAGCCACTGCAGCCATCCGTGACTCTTCTCAAACCCTTTATTGCTAGAAGACGCCACAGGCTGGCTGAGCACGCACTTAGCACACCAGCAGAGCTGCAGCACCAATATAAATATAGGAAAAATCAGAATATCTGCAGAAAAGACCTAATTTGGTATCATCATATATTATATGATTCATATCATTTCCAAAAATTTAATTTATAAAATTCAGTCCCCCCCCAAAATTAAACAGGGTAGAGTGAGAGAGATACACATACATTTTTCAGCACTTATAGTGCCTTTAAAGGCTTTAATTCCTTTTCAGCAGATAACTGCATTTTATTGCAAAGAAACCTTTCAGAATGTGTCAGACACAAACTCCTTCTGTTTCCCAGAATCCTAATCTTCAATAGAATCTGTGCTCACTCACCTGCTTCCTTTCTTCATGCTAGTTATGGAATAAAAGGTCTTGCCCTGTTCTGGGTTTTATCTAATGCTACCTCTATGCTTATTCCCTTTCTTATTTCTCCCTACCACTGTTTGTTGGTTTTTAAATAGGCTTTCATCTCTCCAATCTTTGAAAGAATGTCATATCTCCCTTGAGGTTTCACCCTGTCTCTTTCCTCTGTTTTGCAGAAATTCAAAACAAATGTTTATTCACATCTGCTGCCTTTTCTTGCTTACCCATTTTATCCTTCCCTGATTAATTTAGAACTGTCTGTTGCTCTTAGAATTTACTAAAACTGCTTTCTCTGAAAGTCAGCAGTGTCTACCCATCTATATCCTGGAGTTGCTGATGTCCTCACCTACAGCCTTGTCCAAGGCATCCAATACCGTCCACCATTGCTTTATCTTGACCTTCCATTGTCACCTTTGCTAGCACTCTATTTGTATTATTTATGCTTTACCTAAAGCTAGATAAACCTTTTCTTCTTTGCATAGTCTTCTCTCCTCCCTGCCTCTGACATTTCACAAATTTTTCTCCCCGGTCTTCTCTATTCTTCTTAGTTTATTACTTCCCTTGGGAGTTCTTGTCCACTCTCCTGGAATCAGTTAGCCCCAACAATATGCTGATATGTCCCAAACTATATCCCCAGTCTGGATTTGTTCTCTGCCTTTCAGACCTAGAAATTAAACCTGCTAACGGAATCCAAGATGGCTCTAAAGAACTTGACTCTTTGTACTTAGACAGGAAAATAATCCCTCTTTCACAAATCCTAGCTTTGTTTCCCCCAACAGTCCCTTTTCTGGTAATGACAGCCCTCATTTCTCTGCATTCAACTTTATCCTTCACCTTCAGCAAAATCTCTAGTAACTAGCTAATCTATGCTGTGGACATATCTTAAGATTGAAACAAAAATTAAAATTATGGATGTGTTGTAAAACTTGCCTAAACCAAATAAACATAGTTTAAATAATTAAACTGTGAAAGGATGTTGTCTATTAGTTTATAGCTTTCAAGAAAGCATAAATCTAAGGCACTGATACTTTTAGTTTATAATACATACATACATACATACATATGCATGTGCATGCAGTATATGTGTACATAGTATAGATTTTATAAATATATGTCATACACACATATGTTTATATATATTTATTATTTATATTATTCATTATTTATATTTATTATTATATTATATATTGTTTATTATTTATTTATAAATGTTTTATGAAGAGCAGAAATGAAGAGCAGAAACGATATTATATATATATTATTGTTTCTGCTCTTCATTTTAGCCACTTATGCAGCTTAGCAGATTCAACATCATTTACTCAGGCAATTATAATGGGCTTCTAATTTCAGCCACTGAAATAGTTGTGCCTGGCAACCATAGCAGTGAAATTCTTTGGAAATGTTTATTCCAAGACCTACCTTAGTCCTGCTGAGTGAGAAATCTTTGGGACAGGGTATGACAATTTGTATTTTTTCACAAGATTCCCAGATAATACCTATGGGCTAAAAGTTTAACAACAATTCTTTTAGCTGGTCATGTTGCCAGTCTTTCCTCTTCCCATCCATTCTCCAGCTGACTGAATGACTGCTAAAAGCACAACCCAGATCATAAACCCAACTATTTAAGATCCTTATTTAGATGGCATAGAAATACAAAGCCCCTCTTAAGAGATTACTGTGAACAACTATGTCCCAACAAATTCGATAACCTTTAAGAACTGGACAAATTCCTAAGGCAATATAATTCAGGAAGACTAAACTAAGAAGAAAAAGAATTGAATAAACTATTACAATCATGAAAATTGAAATGGTAATCCAAAATCTCCCCCCAAACAAAAATCCATCACTAGGTATCTCCACAGGCAAATTATATGAGATCTTTAAAGGACTTATGCCCACCTTAATCAAATCATTTCAAAATATTCAAGTACAGGGAATGTACTTGAGGATACAATATGATGCCAGCATTACCCTAACACCAAAACCAGACAAAAAGAGCACAAGGCAAGGCTACAGATCAGTGTAACTAATGAATATTAACATGAAAATCTTCAACAAAAATCAGCAAATCAAATTCAACAATACGTTATAAAGATTACACATCATTGATCAAGTGGGATTTAGCTCAGGGATGTAAGAATGGTTTAATATACATAAATCATTGTAATATATCAACAAAAGTAAAGATAAAAATCATATGATAATATTAGTAGATGCAGAGGAAAAAATACAAGATTCAGCACCATTTCTGATAAAAACTCTAATCAAGATGGGTCTAGAAGGAACCCACTTCAACTTAAGGAAGGCCAGGTATCACGAATATTTCACTGGCCTCCCAAGTTAAGGTCACACCCACATCTTCCAATTTCCTGAAATGTTTTATACTTCTGTGCCTTTCAATACTATTTACCTTAACTGAAATCTCAGGCTACTTACAGGTAAAATGCAATGTCAGAGTCTTACTTTCAAATAATTGCTTTTTAAGTGTGCGTGTGCGTGTGCATGTGTGTGTGTATGTGTAAACTCTAGTGTGAATGGGTTACCACTGATCAGATTCTATTTCAGCATAAGAATTAAAAATCAGAATGAAAACACAAGCAAATATCGCAAAATATTAATGGTGAATCTAGGCGCTTATGCATATACATTGTAGTTTAAGTTTTCTTTATATTCAACAATTTTTCAAAATAAAAAAAAACAAAGATGTTAAAACAAAAAATAACAAATAAAAAGGAAATATGACACAGGAATTCCATAGGAAACAAAACATTTTGGCTACAGCTAACTGATATTTTCTGACCCTGTTCACTTCTTAGATTTTGCTTTGTGGTGTCCTAATGGAATAGACATGACCAAGTTTCACATCTCTATTTAATACATCTGTTACATTTAATTCACCATATTGTTTCGTTTTCATGTCTAATTACTTGTAAATAAACTATAGCTGTACTTTTCTGCAGGAAAAATTTCCATCAAATAAGAAAGTAATTCTTTATAAATAATTGATGAATTATTGCTTTAAATAATTAACTTCTTTAATGCATTTGTGAAAAATTATCAAACATCAATGAGTAAAACAAGGTATATGCTAATACATACTATTACAAAGTCTGTATATATCCACAGTGTATAAAAGATTTGGATGAAGACCAGAAACCATTAAAATATTTAGAAGAAAACATAGGCAAAATACTCGAAGACACTGGCTTCAGTCATGTCTTTGTGGATTTGTCCCCAACAGCTATAAATGATTGAGATTACATCAAACTAAAAAGCTTCTGCACAGCAAAAGCAACAATCTCTAAAACAAAAAGACACTCTACTGAAAGGGAGAAAACATTTGCATGCCATACATTTGACAAGGAACTGGTTTCCAATATCTACAAAGATATTGTATAACTTGACAAAAACAAATAGCTCAATCAAAAAAAAAATGGGCAAAGAGCTAAATAGACACTTTTCCAACGAACACATAAATGACCATGAGGCATTGAAAAATTGCTCAGCATCACTTGTCATCAAGGAAATGGGAATCAAAACCACAATGAGTTACCACCTCATACCTGTGATGGCCCATACCTAAGAAGGCAGAAACGACAAATGTGGGTAAGGATGTGCAGAAAAATGAACTACTTTACAATGTTGGTAGCAATATATACTGCTCCAATGTCCATGAAAAACAATATGGAGATTTTAAGAATAGTAAAAAATGGATTTACTCTATGATCCAGTAAATAATTTCACTCCTAGGCATTTACCCAAAGAATGCAGTAACAGTAATTTGCAAGGGTGTTTCCACTCCTATGTTCACTGCACTATTTAGTATAATTAGCACTAAATAGTATAGCCAAGCTATGGAAACAAGCTATGTACCCAAGGAAAGATGAGTAGATCAGGAAGGTGTGTTATATATGTACAATGGGATATTACTTAGCTATAAAAATTGATAAACTCTTGCCATTTACAATAACATGGATGGAACTGGAGGGAATTATGTCAAGTAAAATAGGTCAGAAGGAGAAAGAAAAATACTGGAGAGTGTCACATATATGTGGAATATAAAGAAATAAAACAAAGAATCAGATAAAGCCAAACCACAAACAATCCCAAGAAATCTGACTGCAGAACTGAGGCTACCAGTGGGGAAGAAAAAGGAGGAAGAGCAAAATGGGGAGGGGGAGCAATGGCCTATGTTGGAGACTTGAGTGTCTAGGTTACGGGTGAGGTCTGGTAACACATCTGAATCCTATAAATCAGACACCATGTTGTAAACCCATATTACCTCAAATAATAAAGTCTGTATGTGTTCAAAAAGATTTTTGGGGAGAGATTTTCATGGGAGATATTCAGTGGAATCAATTCCTTCACTTATTAAGTATCTCATGAAGTTTTCCTTTAAAATTTTTTCACCTAGGGGCCTTCCTGGTGGTGCAACGGGTTAAGAGCAGTGCTGTGGTGCTGTCTGCAGCTGCAGTGCGAGTTCGATGCCCAGCAGGGGAGAGTGCCACATGGCACAGTAGACATTTCCTGCCTTGCCCACTGCTCCCTTCAGCAGTATATCAGTCGATCTGCTTGTTCTGCTCCCCACTCTGTCTCTGGTGAATCCTCTCACCACCCCACACCTCTGGCCTGTACCCCAGCTTGTCTGTATAAATTTAAAAAAAATTTCACCCAGTTTTCCTGTGCAAATGGATCTATAATTAAGTAAATTTTATAAGCCAAACTTTTTTATTCTGATTTTACATCAGAATTGAAGAGTTGGTGGAAATAGGGAGGTAGGGGGAAGTACTTTTCCAAACTTTACAGAAATTGTGAAGGCAGTATTTCTTAGTCTTTACGTCAACTGGTGGTTGTCAAGATCACATAACCTTATTTTGTGTTGGTGTTTAACCTTATTTTTTGGATGGGTGTCTATGTGTCTGAACTCAGGTTCACTGAAAAGACCACACTGCCTTTACTGTTTTGTGAAAAACATTTCTACCTTTAAAGTACCATTTTCTAACTTATGATTTGCTTTCTCCTCGACTGCTCTGACTGATTGCTTTCCTATCTGGTGCAATCTGCAAGAAGCTGTTAACCATCACAGGTATATTTATTGTTTTAAAATGTGCTCATAGATCAAGTCAACAGCACATATTTTACACTTACTTCCTTCAACTTTCCAATTTCCATTCAATAGCATTGCTATTTATAGACCACCTAATCTCTGAAAAACTCAAAAATTTTTTATACATTCAGGTAATGGGAATGTCAGTAAGAAGTGAGGTGTTGGGGCATACCTCACTATGTTGTTTAATGTATATGTCTATTTTTTTATTTATCTCCTTGTCTCTACCCCCAAATAGTATAGTCCTGTGAGAGGAAAATGAGCATTTTAAAAAAGACAGTTTATTTGACTTATTAGAAAAGTCTTGATTCTTAGATAAACGCTAGAATCTAGAAGTTATACAACATAAAAACTATGTATGAAATTACTTCATCTTACATATCAACAATACCCCTTTGACAAGCCTCAAACTGGAAGTCTCTGGTGTCTTTGCTTTCCTACACTTACAAAAAAGAAATTCATTCACCTTCTCTGTAAAGAGGTAAGTGTCTACCCACTTCTGTGAAATGAAAACCCAGTGAGATTAAAAGCTGAAGGATTTTCCCAGAACAATTTCCTTATCTTGTCTGAATTCTACATGCCCTTCTGCCTGACTTGTATTTTCATCTTATCTCCACTGTTCTCAAACTGATGCTTCAGAAACAACCCACAAAACTGGGTCACTTATACTGAAAGTACTTTCAACTTGCTCAAGCAATTTGGAAACACTTCAATCACAAGGTCTAAATAAATAATTTCCATAAACAATATTTGAGAGCTTGACGCCTAACTTTCACCCATAATTAATCTTATCTGTCAACTCATAAAGCATACCTTTATTGCCTAGGGCCCCCTTTCTGATTTTAAGTAAACTAAGCTGACTTTTCTTCAAAACCAAAATCTTGTATCTCCTAACCTGACTTGGGCAAAAAATTTTGTTCTCAAGACATCCTAGAGTTAAATTCCCTTCTCAATTCATTCCTACTCATTGCATCCAAGGAAAAGTTTCGGGGCCAAGCACTACACATGACATTTTTAGTTCTCTTAGCTAATTACTCAAGTCTTAATATCTGTGTATCTAATTGAAAATCAATATTTAAGTGGCACGCTGTTTATATATTTTATGGAGTTTTATATGATATGTCTCATCATTCTAGAGATTTAACTTCCATCCAGGGGTAAATAGTAGTCCCTGTTTTCACATCAATAGCAAGTATTGCACCTCTAGTCACACAAGAGAACAATTAGAGGAAGGATGTACTTATAATTCCAGTAGGCTAGACATATATAAATCCTCAGAAAAATATTACTATAAGGCAACCTCAACTCTGCTAAATTTGCCAGCAAAAATGTTAAAACTCACTTAAATTACACTGATATATTTAATAAGCTGAAATAGGAGTTAATTATCAAAAATATATATTGTGTATCAGGACAAGATAACTTAGGTGAATATTACATAGAAGAATGCAACTCTTGGCAATTCTGGAATGTGTTTATGAAGTTAACTTACAGCAGCCTGCAAGAATTAAACCAGGCTTATATGATGATAGCTGAAACAGGCTCAAACATATTCTGAATGACCTTGCTGGAATGTATTTGTATTTCAGAGTTTAATGCTTTTATACCCTGGAGGTGTGACATTTGGGGCAATACTAATTAATTTTATGGCACTTCTCTTTCTCCAGTATACACATAATGCCAGCTGTTAGCTCAACCAATGCATTAAGTTGCATTAAAAGGCACCAAAAAATGTTTGTCCATGGATGCTCTACAGTATTCATCTTTCCCAAAAGGAAGACTGCTGAATGGAAATGCAGAAAGAGGTAATGGCCACAGAAAAAGGAAAGATAGCACAGAGAATGAAATCTTCAGTGAAATGTAAAAGTATATGATTCAAATGGAAATGAGAGAGCACTTTTTATGTTAGAGAAGACAGAAGCCCAACCCAGACTACCTGTAGGGGAATAAAAGGGTATTTTCACTTCATTTTATTCGGATATCTAAGAGATGTCATGAGTGCCCAACAAGCAATCCTTCGGATCTAAATGGTATCACAAGACCTTTCGTTAGTCCCTATCTGGTCCCCGATGGCCTTGCACTTATGCAAGCTTTCTCTCTGTGCAGCAAAAATGACACAGGGCAACTCACAGGCACTCAGCATCACAACACATTTTTCCCTGTGTATCCAGATTAATCTTACTAAAAGGACTCTGATTAGCTGTTTGAGTCACGAGCTCATCACTGATCCAATCGCTATGCTAGGAGCGTGAGGAGCTCTGACAGGCCAGGTTTCCTTACATGAATGTGTGGTGGTTTGATATATAAAGATAAATAGAAAAGATACATGAATGTGTGGTGGTTTGTACAGCAAAAGAGGAAAAGGGAAATTGTTAGGTAAATATATACATGTGGGTAGGTTAGATGATAGATATCCCCTATTCTGTTTCTGTCAACCCTCATAATACAGTAGTCATCTAATAGTAAATTCTTATATTCACTATACTGTGCCATTCAAGGTAAATGAACTAAAAGTAAGATAATTAGAAAAGTTAGTGATTTATGCCTGTTTTACTTTTTTCTGCTCATGCCGTCTATTCTTAAAGGGCAATATCTAAAAGACACCATTTCTCAAAGTTATATATGTGTTATTTCAAAGTCATAGGTACTTTATAAATCCAAGGTTCTTGTTATTCCGCTATTTGTGAGTCACACAGGGAGAAAGAAACTGACTCACCTCAGTAAAGCTATCTGTCTGGATTTTTATGACAACTGTGTATCTTCAATAATTTCCCATTCTGGTTTTCTTTCTTACTTTTCTATTTATCTTTATGCATGTTTTAAAAATCAGTTCTACAGTTATGGAAAACAACCTAAGTGCCCAACAACAGAGGAGTGGATGAAAAAGATGTGATACATAAGCATGATGGAATACTGTTCAGTTGTAAAAAAAAAAAAAATGAACTCTTGCCATTTGTGACAACATGGGTGGAAATGGGGGGAGGGGTTCATGCTAAGTGAAATAAGAGGAGAAAGACAATATACGATTTCACTCATGTGTGGATTCAAGAAACAAAACAAAGGAGTAGATTAAGCTAAACCCAAACAAACTCTAGGAATATGACTGCAGAATTAGGTTACAACGAGAGGGGGTAACACTCAAGGAGGGAGGAGGCTCAAGGGTCTAGGTAAGGTGAAGGACAGTGGGTGCCTTGATGGTGGGTGTGGGACATCCATCTGCAGAGGTGTAAACTGACACAGTGATAAAAGGCTCTCTTTCTGCCGCACTGATAAGCATTCCTATCTCCTTCATTTACCTTCTAAATTTAACAACCTTGTTTCTATTTTACATTCCCAGGGAGGGAAAAGAGCATCACTAGGAAGATAACATTCTGAATTGCTGTTCACCAGGCAATGTCGAAAACAAGCTGACATCAATTGGTTGCAAGGATAGACATGTGACACTTGCCCATTCCCCCTCCACTCCCTGGTAACTCTGGATAAACACTCCTGCCCTCTGCCAAAGAGCAGGATGGTCTCAGACATGAGTCTGCTGCCCTGCTCAGTTTGTGGACAAATCAAACTACTTTCCTTCTCCGCACGCTGTTTCCTCTTATTGGTTAAGGGAAGCTGAGCCAGGCATTTGGTAACAAACCTATTCCCCTAAATACAGTGTTGAAAACCAGTGCCACCTCCATTTAAAAAAAAGAAAAAAGAAAAACACTGCACAGTGGTTGTAGCAGAGGCTTCAGAGTCACACAGAGAGGCTTCTGAATCCCCCACCAAGAATGAGTGGAGTGAGAGCACGTTACTCACTCTGAGCTACAATTTTTGTTATATGTGAAATGGGAACAATTGTATTTAATTTATAAGAGGTTTACAGAGACTAAATGGGGTAACGCTTAAAATGCTTAGCAGTTCGGCCTCCCTGATGGCACAGCGGGTTAAGTCATAGCACTGTGAAGCTATCCGCAGCCAATGCAGCATGAGTTCGATCTCCAGCCAGGGAGCTTCCCACGTGGCACAGCAGACCTCTCCTTTCTCGTCAGCTGCTCCCCTCAGCAGTGTGTTTCAGTCAGTCTGCCTGTTCTGCTCCCCACTGTCTCTGGTGAATCCTCTCACCACCCACAAACCTCTGGCCTACACCCCAGATCTTGTATGCATAAATAAATAAATCTTAAAAAATAAATGCTTAGCAGAATATCTGGCATATAAAATGATGTTATTCAATGGCAATAAATACCATTCAGATATAAATGATGTCATTCAATTGTTCATACTATCACTACCATGACTACCTGGTTTCTGTATATAAATTCTGGCTTGACCTTTCCCTGCTGCCTGGGCATTAAGGCAGGAGCACTGCAGGCCCAGGCTTTAGTGATGTTGTCATTATGCATCCAAGCCTGGACACCAGTGTCTGTTTTCCAGTATCAACAGCCAGACAGAAGCAGCCATGCTATCAGGTTGGATATTTTTCATTTATACTCATGAAATTTTAACAATGTTTTCCTTTGTCCATGTTCACTTCTGTCGAGCAGCAGGGCTTTAAAATAGGACATATGAAAGTTTTAATGATGAGGATGCCTGCTGTGAATAAGTATTTTCTTTTCTGATTTAATGAATTTATTAAAGTGCCCAAAAGAAAGAAAAAATGCTAAGTTGCACCCGCCTAGTGTGTAAACTGTTTGCAGGAGGAAGTGAATCTTCTAGAAAAACTGAGTGGGCGTTGACTATGGAAAAGGAGATGTCTTTTGAAAATGGAGCATTCTGTTTTCTGACGGATTTGCACAGCCTGCTGTTAATAAATCTTTCCATTGGTGGAGAATATGAATTCTGTTCACTGTGAGCGTAATTAAAGGGTTTCTTCCATATTGTCTTATAAGAAGTCAGTTTTGAGTTCCATTTCCTTTTAAGGAAATACCTGCTTTATTAGCAAAGAATTGCTACTCTGAATTCCTTTAAATAGGTTTAATTCTCTTGTTCATTTCTAATGTGGGAAAGTTTAGTGAAACAATGATCTACAGCCTAATTCTGCTGAATGATGATCCAGTGAAAGATGAATGTTTTGGTACTTCACTGGGGAAAAGATGTACTTAATTTTTTTGGACCAATTTATCACTAATTTTGTAGAAAACTCTTTTCCAGGATCTCGCTATCTCCAGAGACCAGCAAAGATGTAGCAGTCTGAGGTCACAAGGACAGCGGGGTGCTGCTCCCCATGACACACTTAGATTCCTTTAGGAACCACCCTCCCCCAAGGCAACCCCCAGCAGTGAAGAGACCCTAGGTGATGATGACAAGGTGTGCTTTAAAAAAGATTGAAAATACACTAAAATTAATATTACTTATTTTTCGTTGGTAATACAGTTGATTCATTTTCTTTTCATTACCTTCCTATATTTTCAAAACATGAGATGAAATTAAAATAAAAAAAGAGGATATTTTTAAAAACAGCCTACATTTCAGAACTCAATGCTGTGAAATAAATTTAAATATTTTAAATTCAAGACATTTAAATATCTATATGAAATGGATAATTATCTGGAATAATGCAATTTACCAAAACAAAAGTGTGACAAGACCAATTTCCCTATTTAAGACAGAATAACTCTGCGTTTATAGTGTTCTTTAAAGCCTTCTTGGTGGCGCAGTGGGTTAAAGCGCTGTGCTGTCGAACTGTCGGCAGCTGCAATGCGAGTTCGACACCCAGCAGGGCAGATTCCCACATGGCGCAGCAGACCTCTCCTGCCTTTCCCGCTGCTCCCCTCAGCAGTGTATTTCTGTCGATCTGCCTATTCTTCTCCCCGCTCTGTCTCTGGTGAACCCTCTCACCGCCCCACATCTCTGACCTGTACCCCAGCTTGTATGCATAAATAAATAAATCTTTTAAAAAAAGTCATTCAACAAAGCTTAAAAGTTTCATGACAAAAAGTCTTGTTCATCAAGCCCCCCCTGGAGGTGCAAGGGGTTGAGTCTCAGCACTGTCAAGCTGTTGGCAGCCACTGTAGTACAAATTCAATCCCCGGTCAGGGAGCTGACCCACATGGCGCATCAAACCTCTCCTGTCTCACCTGCTGCTCCCCTCAGCAGTGTATTTCAGTAGATCCATCTGTTCTGCTCTCTGCTGTCTCTGGTGAATTCTCTCCCTGCCCACACCTCTGGCCTATACCACAGCTCTTGTATGCATAAATAAAATAAACTTTAAAAAAAAAGTCTTGTCCATCATTTCCTAAACTAATTCCTAGAAACTTAGGTGATAATTTTTGCAATTTATGGAAATACTTTCAGTAACTTCTAATTGATGAGCTACAGAATTTAAATTGATTTAAATAGTGAAGCAACTACAACTGCTAATAATTTGTAGAGATTTGGGGGGTTTCTGTGTGGATAATCATATTTTGATTAAGAGCTCCTTTCTTTTCAATTCTTATATCATGCACTTCATTATTATCGTCTTCCTTCACCAATACTACCACCAGTACTTTCAGTACAATGTTAACTAGAAGCAATGATAGTAAGAATGCTGCTAACATTTCATACATTGAGAATGTGTACTTAAATAGTAATTGAATGCTATAAAACACTCTTCATTCCTTGGGATAGCATTTTTTTTCTTTAAACAATTTTAATGTTGAACTCAAGTTCAACTTGAAATAAGCCCAGCTCCCTCATGATGAAATATGTTTAGGTGGCTGGATTTGCTAATAATCTGTTTAGAATGTTGGTCTTTATAATTAGCAAGATTAGCCTGTGATTTCCATTTGTTGAACTTTGCATGTTTTGCCATAAATATTAAACTACCAATAGTACATTAAAACGAATAGGATACTGTCAACTATTTTCTTTTCTCTGAAATGTTCTGTGTTTGTTCCTTTTTGTGAAAGTTTACTAGAACTTTCCTAGAAAACCACATTGGACTAGTTGGTTCTTTGTAGGAGAATTTTAAACTACTAAGTCAATTTATTTATTGGTGATTGGACATATTTTTTCTTGCGTAGAAACTGGTAAGTTAATTTTTTCCTGCTTACTTGTCTTAATAGATTTTGTTGGCATGGAGGTGTTGGTATTTTCATGAATCTATAACCATGCCACTTCTCAACTGTAATAGTGATTATCTGTGCCTTTTCTCCCTTTAGTCTCAGTTTCAACAGAGATAAGTTTTATTGTTTTCAAAGAACATTTAGATTTGTATTTCTATTTTTTACTGTTTTTTTATATTCTTACACATTTATATTATTTTCATCTTCCTGATACAATTGAAATATTTATCACTAGGCAGTAACATTTTTAACACCTACTTTTACCTTAAAGTCAGTTTTATCTGAACTTGATACTGTTCCCCTAAGTTTCTTTTAATTATAGCATTTAAGGATATGATTGTTTTCATCTTATGTTTTTGTGAATAATTGTAAATAGTATATAAGTGGGATTCTTTCTTGTGCTTCCTATTGTTTGCTTCTTTTTTAGCCTTTGAATCTTTGGTTGGCTTATTTTTCTGAATCCATTTTATACTTCTACTGGGGTCAAAATATATACTCTTTCCATTCTCTTGGTTGTTGCCCCAGATGTTTATCATCCATTCTAACCTAATGTCTAAAGCTAATATTGGGCCTCCCCAGTGGCACAATGGGTTAAAGCGCTGCAGCGGCGACGTGAGTGCGACACCTGACTGGGGAGATTCCCACATGGTGCGGCAGACCTCTCCTGCCTCGCCCACTGCTCCCCTCAGCAGTGTATTTCCATCAATCGGCCTGTTCTGCTCCCCACTCTGTCTCTGGTGAACCCTCTCACCACCCCACGCATCTGGCCTGCACCGCAGCTTGTATGCATAAAAATAAGTTTTAAAAAATTAAAAATAAAGCTAATTTCATAACCCTCACCCCCAAACGATATAAGATCATTCAGGACACCTTGTCCAGATGAATTTGTTCACATTTCACCTGCATTTTTTGGTCCAATAACTTAGCTCTGCTCTTTTTCCAAATTTCACAATTAGATATTACTTTATTTAAGATTTGTTTGGATTTAACTGCATATCCATTTTTTTCTTCACCACTCCTTCTAGAATTATGGACCTTCATTCTGAGATTATTTATAGTCTTGCTGAAGTAGATTCACTGGTAGGTCCCTTGGTATAGTCTGATTTATGGTAGTATTGCCTTCTCTGTCTCTCTGCCTCTGTGCTTCTCTGAGATACAGTTACAGATATGTAGATATGCACATAATCTGAAAAAATAGTGAGTATTTTTCCCAACTTGATATTTTTCTAGGTACACAATTCTAAGTGGAAAATTATGTTCTCTCAGCTCCTTCTGTGGGAATATTTAGACTTAAGCTTTGGAGAATAATAGATGAGTGAAGAGATATGCATCATTCCAGGTAGGAGAGTGAGAAGCCCTAGCGTAGTTGTCCATCCCTTTATCTGCCTTCCAAAGCAAACAAAAGAAATTTGGTTGAGGTGGCAAAAGGATTGTCAAGATCAAAATAGCTTAGCTTGCTGACCCCCTGAGTAAAGAACAGACAACTTGAACAATGGACAACATTTGCTGTACTAAGGCACTAAAATGTGGGGCATAGATTAGACCAAGTAACACATTATTTCTTCTATTAACTCTCTTCTATTAACTCCACACTCTCCTCTGAGAATGCAATTAAACACATGTTATAACTACTTTTTTATCCTTAGCTTAAGCTTTCATTATCATCTTTCCATGTTATATTTTGTGCTACTTCTACATATGTTTTTCAGTATGCTAATTATCTTTCCAGCAATATCATATCTGATTCATTTAGCTTTAATTTTATCAACTGATAATTTTATGATAAAAGTTTTATTTTGTATTTTTCAAATTTGTCTGGTACCAGTTTTCTCAAGAAAGAGAAATGATCTAGTATTTTTTGTAAATCTTTAATTTCTCCAAGTAGTTTACCTAGTCTTTTATTCTGCCCCACCTATTTCCAAATTTCATCCAATTCCTATTTCCACTGGCAAAAGTAAAAAATATATATAAGTTTAAGAAGATTTTAGCTACATTCTAAATCTGCTTGAGCTTTCCATTAAGAGTTTAGTAGAAGCATCATATTTTAATAAGTAATATGCAAGTTTTAAAATCAGATAAACAACATTTGATTTGTGGCTTTGGGAAAATTACTTATAGTCCATAATTCACAATTTTCCTAATTTACAAGTCAAAATAATAATTTTTTTGCTATGATGATTTAATTATAATTATGTATATATGCATATATAGCATCTGACTGACACATAGACAACAAATTGTAGATACCTTCATTCACAGTACATATTTTTCTCTGCATAACTGGGTTACCTAACCTATTGACTTGTTGGAATTCTGCTAGAGTAAATTACAATATTGTATGCAAAAAACGTTTTTCTTTAGCTGCTATATTGAATGAGAGCAAGAGTGCGAGCAAGATTCATTCTCCACTCTGATTTTGCCTATCTGTATACTTCATAAATCCGTATGCTTCAGTTTGGTTATTAGTTTAAAATAATGATATTAACATGGTACATTATATGGAAACATTAAAATTTCTAAATCTATCTTTACGTTAACCTTCCTTGTAATTTTTCTTCTTAATGATGCGACTAACAGATAATGAGGTGTTCATATTAGTGTTCAAGTAACAAAGCAATTTCCCTCTTTCTGCTAAATAAAGGAAATAATCTAACCTGGTTGTGAGCTAATGGTATCATGCACATTACAACCATGTTTTCTATTACATATTTAATCAAAATTCAAAATGACAACTTCAACAGAAATAGTCCACAGAATAAGCTATTGCTGCAAACAGAATATAATACTGACCTCAGAGAAAAGTCATTCAGATTATCTGCCAAATTAGCTGAGATCCTCAAAGGAAAGATTACTTTCAGGTAACAGAGAAGCTTTGCAAAAAAGCTACTAGCTGCTGTGTGTTTGTGTGATGTCTGTTCTTTGTCTTTGCAAGTCCAGTGAGCTGTGGAGGGAGTGATTTCTTTTGACTGTGCCAGTTTGTGTAAAAGTTGCATTATAATACCACCAAACTGGATGCTTGTAGGTCTTTTGACATGAATCTTCCTGCCATACTCATGTTTCACACAGGACAGAGTTTCCATGTTGTAATAATTGATAGCAAGATCAATGATGACAAAGAGTTAAGATGCATCATTTACCTGCATTGTTTCAATTCATTTTCACAATACTTGTAAATACTGTCAAAATTTCCTGACTACAGCTGAAAATATAGAGACAGAGGATGTTTATGGTGAAAATGACAAATGGTGAGAAAAGAGAAAGAAGGACTCGTTCCTATAAAAAGCACATTTCCAACCAGCCTCACCCATGTACTGTACAGACACTGGTGATGTCCCAGTTTTTAGCCTGTCCCCCAGAACTTGGAGATGCTGTTAATTATTTGAATGGATGTGTCAATCAATTTCTTATTAACTGAGGAGAGTGGTAGGTTTGCTGCATAACAAAATTAAACATTTTAGTAGGCTGAAGTAATAGATTAATATGATTTAAAAAAGGGGGGGATGAAAGAGCTTTGGTTAAAGAACAGAACAGAATTATGAAAATGAAGAACAACAGGTCTAGGGTTTAGCAGCCACATGCCAAGTCTAAGGAGTTTAGTTTGCCTTCAATTTCAGACAGATGGCGTTGATTGATAGTAACAACACAGTAGAAGACAGCCTCAAAGGAAATAATTCCTGTTCGTTTAAAACTCAGGAAAAGGAAAGCATGGTTGTAAATTTGAAAACGACTTTTTAAAAGCATAGTAAATGAAAGAGAAGATACAAGTGTAGGGATATGTGTTTCATGAACTCAAAGACTGCAGAAAAAAAGATTACTCAGAGATCCAGATGAGTCTAGACAGACACTAAGAATGCCACTGAAATCACCTCAGAGCACTAGCTCCATAGTTACGGTTATGGAACGAGCAGGAGGATGATAAATTTGAAAGGCAGGGTAAAACCACGCGCCAGCTTGACAAATGACTGAATAGAAGTGAACAAAATGTCAACTATGACATCAGTGTTCTAGCCCAGATAGCACAGGGTCCCAAGTGTCTCATCCTTGTAGAAATCATCCTTTTCATTTAATAGCCAAATAAAATATCTGAAGCACCCAGAGTCCTAACTGCAGAAAATCCAGAGCCCTCTTGCTCAGCACATCTGGATCACGAACAGTTCACAGCTCTCCTGACCTCCCACCTCATCAGAACTGCCCTGTGGTTCTCAGGGTGAGATGTGACAGAGCAACTAATGTAAGTACTGGATCTTCCACTTCCTAACCCAATGTTCTCGGGACAGTTATTTAATCTCCTTTCTATTTCACTTTCTTCAACTATAAAATGGTGATCCTAATTATACTACTTGTTCAACCTTTCATTCCATAAATATTTAATGATCACCTACAAAGTCCTCACTGTGTCTGGGAGAAAAGGATTACAATCACCACAGTATTTCCACTAAAGAATACAACCTCTTATTTTACTGTGCAGAGAAATTTAGCTTTTCTTTGCCTTAATTTGAGACTTGTACTGGCATCACCAGAAACCCATTTCAACTTTTCTCAGGAAGAAACAAACAAAAAAAGCACACTTTTCTACACACACGTGTGCACACACACATCACAATTTCTAAACTATGGAAATGCTTACTGGTAAGTTTTCTCATCAGCAAATTATTTTTTAAGATTTATTTATGCATACAAGAACTGGGGTGCAGGCCAGAGGTGGGGGGGTGGTGGTGAGAGGACTCACCAGAGACGGAGTGGGGCCAGAGGTGTGAGGTGGGGGCTGCTGAGAGGACTCACCAGAGATAGAGTGGGGCCAGAGGTGCAGGGTGAGGGGAGGTAAGAGGACTCACCAGAGACAGAGCGGGGAATAGAACAGGTGGATCAACCAAAGTACACTGCTAAGGGGAGCAGTGGGCAAGAAAGAAGAGGTCTGCCACATGCGAAGCTCCTTGACTGGGGATCGAACTCCTGCTGCAGTGGCTGCGGACAGCTTCGTAGTGCTGAGACTTAACCCAGGAGGCCCCCTCATCAGCAAATTGTTCGTTATACTATTAATGCCAGTAAGAAGCATGTGAGTGCATGGGTGTGTGTGTGCATGGGTATGTGTGTGCATGGGTGTGTGTGTGGGTATGCACGTGCATACATGTGCACTAATATGTGTATATTGGGGACATGTTGAGTTTCAAGTGCAGGCAGTATCGCCTTAAAAAATTGTGCAGGAGGCATTTAAGTTGGAAATATAAGTGCTCATTGTATTTTTCAGGTAGCACTATAAATCATAGCAGATACAGATCTCGAGACAGGTAAGCACATAATAAGCAAACAACAAATGTAAGTCAAGTAGTTTGAAATTAAAAACTCCATGTAAAACTATGAACATCAGAGCGGGAAGGGAAAGGTGAAGAGTAGAAGGGGAGGGTCCCATGGACGATGATGAGGGCTGCCGGTGCCTTGTAAGGGGGGCGTGGCATCTGAAGAGGTGTGATCTTACACCTCTGAATCATACACAGTGTTGTAAACCAATGTTCCCTCAATTTAAAAAATGTTTCAGATAACTGAGCATTATTGGGGGGAAAATTAATCATAAGAGTTACACTAAAAGAATCACATTCACTCTTCAGGGCAGGAGTGCTCAAAAGCTCCCAGGTTGTCTATTAAAAACTCTGACTTCATAGCCCATTATTCAAACCCCTCATGAGTACCTCACCTTCCTTCCCTGGTCTGACATGGTTTTTCTCAAATGTTCTAGAGTTCAGATGATCTCAAAGTCTTATACCTCTATCTTCTTGTTTTCGGTCAAGTTATTCCCAAATCTGGAAAGACTGACCTTCCCCAAACTATAGACAAGTAGTTCCTCTTCCCCCATAAAACACCACCTTTTTCATGAAGATTTTCTTACTAATTCAAATTAAACAGGGGAATCTCTCCTTCCTCTGAACTATCACAGCTTGGGCCTATGACACAATCTATATTTCTATGGGTCACCAAGGTAGATGACATCAATCTGTCCTGGTGACAAGTGGCTGGCATGCTCTCCGAGAGCAAAGCAGCATTTCTGATTCCCCCACAGCTCCTGGCATATGGCAGGTATTCAATAAATGTTTGTTGGATGACCAGAAATTTGTGGTATTCAAACCACATGTAATTATTGAGTTCAAAAATTATTTCTTAAACTCACTCCTAGATTTTCCAGCATCATTAAATTCTTTCATGCTAATAATGCCTATGCCAGGGCATTTTTCAAAAATAATATTAGGTGCCATTTCATCCACATCTAACTGCACTGACTCTAAGCATCGCAAGCATTTCTCAACATAGATACAAGCAGGACCAAGGTGCTGAGGTTAGTCTAGAGCAATCAGGAATGAGACTTCAAGTATCCACAAATGCTCTAGGAGTCTATCAGACCATATTTTTAAGGGAATCAGTTTTGGAATATTCAATGTCACTTCTTAGTTGAATGTTTTCTGTTCCAAATGTCTGCAAGCCTTAATAAAGTTTCTCCAAAATGAACGACACGCTGGCTTGGGTTTTTGGTGGGCGTACCAGATGCTGTGATGTGCTGCGTAGGTGCAGACAGGTGCACATTCCCCAGCTTCCAGGAGTATGTGAGGCCAGGAGTTCACAGCTGTGTCCCTCCCCTGGAGCCTGCCTTGAGCCAAAGGCCACGCTCAGAGGCACATCCCATCTGTACGGCAATCTATAAGCAGTGAATGTTGGAAGTGGGGTACCAAAGCCACGTTGGGAAAACTCTGGAGGTCCATCTAGACCCCTATGATTAGTAACTGTTATTCCTGCACTGGAATCCAACTTCTGTTCACACCCCTGGCTTCCCACCATCCCTCGCAGGCACTGCTCTTAGAAATGACCCAGGACACTGCTTGCAGTCATATCTCCACCTCAAGTCTCTTTCCAGGGAACCCAGGCTAAGCCAGTGGGAGTAAAATGACAAAAACAAATATGTCGATGCACTTTAAATCAAAATCTTGAAGTTGTTTTTTCCACATGTAATAAGAAATCAATTACTTTCAAGTATCAGAAGGAGAGTATGCTGCAAACACTAAGGGGATTCTCGAGCAAGTTGCCTGCATTTCCAGTTCAGGGTCATGGCACTATGAGAGCAAAAGATTTAGGAATGTCCAGTGGTCAAACACACATACTCAAACACCATGACATCTATTCCAAACACAAAAAATAGAAAGTGATACTGAATTTCCCTCCAAGACATTCCAGCATGGATAAAGACACTAGCGGTTCCTTCCCATAACAAAAAGAAATAGAAAAATCAAGGAAATACAAACAAAAAATTATTTTACTAAAATCAAAGTTTTCATGGAGATGCAAAATTAAAGGATGAATTCCTTCATTCTTTCTTTTTCACTCTTTCTCCTTTCCCTCATCAGGCTGTTTCTGCCCAATGAAAAGCCCCCATGCTCTTCCCATTGCTGAGCTCCATTCACCTGCTCTGCATTATTCTCCTCCATTTTATTTTTTTTTTAATGAGAGTATTATGCATCAAACGGTTAACAATTTACACATACTGGGAACCATAAAGTGAAGCAATTATATGAATTTGTACAAAAACTCTTGAAATACCTGACATCATTGCACCAAAAGAAAAAGGCAATTTTCAGGGGGCTCTAAGCATTTAGAAGTATATCAGAAATAATGACAATGTTATATTTTTGTCTTAACTGTGAGTTTACCAGAAAAGCTCTAGCATAGCAGGCTAGAAACCTGTGTTACTGTCCCAAGGCTGAGTTGCCGCTGAGCACTCCTAAGCCAGGATTAGGCTGAGGCTGAGCTCTGCCACCAGGTCGGATTGCAGGGGAAGACAGGATTGGTGCAAAACACCCTTTCACTTCCTGCAGATGCATTTACCTTGATAGCTCTTGTGTCTTTTACAGGAGATTTATGACAAGCTCAGAGTCACTGCTGAAAGATACTAGCAAAAGCAGTCATTTCAGCACGTGTACATTTCAGCACATTTCTCATTACATTAAAATGTGTGAAAAATTGAAACGAGAAGAACAGCAGAGAAGAAAGGATATAGTGCTATGTTGTCAAGGGTTTAACTTTAAAAATGGTAACCCACAGAGGAACACAAAAGAGCAGTCTTATGAACCAGCAGACTGTCTTCAGTGGGTACTGAGGATGAAGTCAGTGTTCCTACTCCATCCCAAATTAATCTGAGTGTATGAAGAATAAGCTGGTGCAATTCAAAGGTTTCTCTTCTCGTTGCAAAGAGTACTCTAGTAGCCCTGTTAAGTAATAAAAGATCTTCCAACTGAGACAGAATTAAAGGCTGCCTCACCCAGCACTGACAGACCATGACTGAGGTGAAACCAGGCAGACAGTGACAGCAAATAGCGAGACTGAACTGACATACGGTACATGAGATCTGCGCAATAACGCACCTTCGGAGTTTTGAGTTGGGAAAGGTAAGATAAAAGAGGTTAACTTCTCCCAGATTATGAACCCCCAGAAGAGAGACAGAATTGCTCAAAACCACTGCAAAGAATTATAGCTGTATGGCTGTGAGATGCTCCATTAGTTAAGAGTGGGGCTGCAAGAGACCCCAATCGGGTATTTCCATGTGTTTCCACTTTCTAGGAAGATCTTACATAGCAATTCACTAGAGATTTTACCCCTTCATTTTTTTGCATAACCTCTTAAGAAGGGCAAGACTTGTCTCTGCTGTGATAAGATAAATGTATGAGGGATATGATGTAATTTCCTATTTGGGTGCTCCTGTATGGAGCACAGTGCTGGGCACACAGTGGATTATGAAGTCTTTAAACTACACAGTTCACAAAGGCAGAGCTGCAGGGAACAAGAATACCTTGAACACTGGAATCTGATCATTCATAACACACTGAGGAAATTCTGAATTCCAGATTGCAGGCCACCTCTGAGAGAGCACCCTGAATGAGATGGCCATCTGGAAGTGGATTTTTTAATTTCTCTATGCAGTAGAGGTGAAATGAAAGTTCAGATGCAAATTTAAAAGCCCTTACTGTGATGGAGGCTATTAAATATTTAAGTTTGAATCAAACTGTTATTGTGTAGCGAGATGTTAGCTGCTAAAACTAGGGAAATGAGCCCTGGTTTCTATTTCAGCTCCTCTGCTCTCTGGCTTCACTATTTGGGAGTTTGAGCACCAACCAAGGACCTTAAAATACGTCCCAAATCCTCAAACTTCAAACTTCTTTATCTACAAATAAGATATAAAGATTTGGAGCCTTTAATAGTTGGCAAACTATTCCATCAATATATTAAAACAAAGAAGTTAGACAAGAATAAATTATTAAATAAAAAGTGAAAGTGAATAAAATTTAAAAGTTTGAGACCTGGTGAGTACAAGAGCAGGAGCCCATGGTAATGCCCTTCAGGAGGGAGGAACTTTGAAAAGGAAGTTTTTCTTCTCCCTCCCACACTTAAAACCATGGGTTCTTTGTCCAGAAGCTGAAGCTAAACTTCAGCCTATAGTCAGGGGGCTGCCTCCTGCTCCGCGCTTCCCCTGCCTTGGCACCCTAGCTTGTTCCTTTCCCTGTGCAGAACACTCTCCTGGAATGTTCTTTCCCTCTTTATTCTTCCATATAATTCCCACTATAGCCTTCAAGACTCAGATGTGCTCAAGGAATCTCTCTTTCTTCCCCAAGGTTCTCAAACTCTCCAGGATTAACAGCTGGCCTAATGTAGATCGATTATATTTTGCTACTATCTACTTTTATGGTTCTCTGTGATCTTTTTGAGCTGGGGACGCTCTCAAACTCATCATCCAGCATACAAGAACTGGGGTGCATGCCAGAGGTGTGGGGGTGAGAGGATTCACCAGAGACAGAGTGGAGAGCAGAACAGGCAGATCTACTGAAATACTGAGGAGAGCAGCAAGTGAGACAGGAGAGGTCTGCTGCGCCATGTAACTCATGCCACAGTGGCTGGTCGTAGCTTGATAGTGCTGAGACTTTAACCCCTGCATCATCAGGGAGGCCCTGTTCACTAAGCTTTATGAAAATGGATAACAAATGCACTCTATGCTTCACTGGGGATGGTAAGAATGGGAATAATAGATTTTAAAATGGAGCAGACATGACGTGAAAATATCTGAAAGAGTCAAAGGAGATCTTCAAACAAAAGACCCAAGAACAGGAGCCCCCTGGTGGCCTAGAGATTAGGTCTCAGTGCTATCATCAGTCTGAGTCTGATCCCTGAGTTCTGGCCTACACCCCAGTTCTACATATAAATAAATCTCAAAATAAAAAAAAAAAAAGAACCAATAACAACTTCAGAAGAGATTCCAGTTTACCTCAATAATTTGAAGGCAATGAGATGCCAGAGGGGTTGGGGTGGGAAGCAGATGGAGTTCAGTGGAGGATAAAAAAAATAAAACAAAAGAAACAAAACAAAAAAAGATGCCAGAAATGTTGGCCAAACCTGGGAATGATAAAGGAGAAGCATCTCAACAAGTTAGAACACTGGTCCTTTTGTCCAGTGAACGCCAGAGAAGTCAGGATATGAAGCTTGAAGCTACAAGTGCTGACATTGCTTTTTTTCCCCACTTCTCTCGCCATTGGTTGGACCAGCTTGGAAGAAATACAGCTAATAGCATTAAAAAAAAAAAAAAAAAAAAACAAGGTTCAATAATGGAAAATCAGGATTCTTCCAAGAATTTTTCTGGCAGAATTTTGTCCCCAGATCCATTTGTTTGGCAGGATGGCTACCACCCAGAGACTGTCGCCAGAGAAGGGGATTCCATGCTGTGCGCCAAAAGCATGGCTGCTTCAGCCTCAGAAGCTGATGACATGAAACTATGACCCTGGCAAGACTTCTGCCAACTATGCTAGAGTCAGTTTCCCATAGGGACTCCATGGGAAATACTTTATGATAAATAGTTTGCATGAAGTCAGATACCTGACTTTGAACTTACTGGTTTCTAGACAAGGCCTAACATTCAGCCTCATGTATTGTGTGTGACTAATAACTCCTTTCTGGTAGGCATTCTTGTTTGGTATTTTCTGGGATGTACAGCATAGAGAAAATCTCAACCAGTCACTAGGCTACAAGACCATTCCCACTAGCCCTCAGGCCCTAATAAATATGGTAGCAGTGAGAAGAAAGGGTAGTTCATCCCCTCTTACCTTTAAGCTGAATTCCCCCTACAGGACCAGGGCATTAGCTTCCACATCAGTACTTTTCAGGGACACAAAGGAGTCGCTTGGGGAAGTCTATCCACAGGAGTAACTACCCTGCTGAGAAGCTGGATTCGTTTTCGTTTTTTAGGTCAAATCCCAATTGATTCTGGTTCAACACAAGAACATCCTCTGGAGAGCTGATTACACACATGTCAAAATGTTTACATTAAGGTTATGGAACACCTCAGTGTTAGCCCACATACATTTTTTCTTTTAAGAAGATTTTCTAGAAACTGAGATACTGCCCATCACTTGTTATTTTTGCAATGCTCATCCTAGTTGAAAGCTAGGTGAGCCACATGATGACACTCCCCAACCCCCTGCAGAGGTAGCCAGGTGGTCCCCTAGATTGATGAGTGGCAATCAAGAGGGGAAGAGTTTGTGGTCTAGAAACACCATATGGACTTAGTGATCTATGAAGGAAAAATTTAAGTAAGAATATTGGCATATGGCTGGGGAGAAATGCAGGATAACTCTAAACTCCATTCGCTCATGTTTTGAATTATTTGAAAACTATTTAGCCTAATGCTAAGCATATGTAGAGGTCTGATCAAAACTTACAGACATGCTAACTTAACAGCATACTTTTCACACAGTCCAGGATCTGGAATGACAGCTGTTCTTTTTTGTTGTGGTGTAATCAAAACCACCCTGGGCCACAATTTTTCATCTTTTAAATTAGGCACTTGAATGAACTCCCTTCAAGCTCCCTGAATTTCTGATCTATTCTTGGATTGTAGCTTATTTCAAACATTCACTGAAATGGCCTGAGAAGACTGCTGGTTTTCTGGGTGGGTGGACCATGTTTCTGGAAATTATCAGTGCTCTTATGAGAGTTGTCTAGATTAGGACTGTGCCTCAGGGTGCAATTTCTCTATGATGACCCTGGGAATTCTAGTTCTATGAGAAGGTATATGAGAGCACACACTTAGAGGAGGAATATCAGGGGAGTAAAGACCATTCTTTGCCATCTTCAATTTACCTTATACCTCATTTAACCATCACACATCTAGGAGGGAAGCACTGTCTTGTATTCTGTTAAAGGTGAAGAATTAGGGCTCAGGGACCATAGGTAATTTTCCAATATGTGAAATTTCAAAAATCATGGCGACATTTCTCCATAACATTAGCTCTCAACGCCCCCAAAACATGGCAGCGAACAGATGCTAGGATCAGGCTCTCCCACAAAAAAATCTATTTATGGAGAGAAAAATCCCTAATTTTGAGAGCTGATCTGAGGAGAACCAGATGCCCTACACAATACAAACAACCCAAGGGATGCTTTAGATTTAAAGATAAACCGAAGAGTTGGAGTAAAGAAAAAAGACATCGGACCCCACACGGAGGAACAACAGCAACGAGAGGTGAGCAAATCGGCTTCCTTGAGTGCCACTGAGTACAAGGTTAGAAACTGCAGCAGGGTCATAGGTCTCCGGCCAACTGACAGGGAGCGCAACCCACACTCCCCCACCCCAGAGCCTCCTTCTCTTCCCTATGTGGAAGCTCTGAAGCTCAGGAAAGCACAAAGGTCACTGTGTTCCATCCCCCACCTAGAGCTAGGTAATATCTTAGCAGGGAGGACAAACTGCCAGCACCCCGTGGGGTCCCAATCCCCCACTGGTTGCAGGTGATATATTGGCCAAAGGAACGGGCTAGGCAGGAAAAACCCCTGCTGAGACCACCACAAACACTCCCCTTCTTAGGCTGTAACTTGATCCCAGTAGTGGATGCTAGGGAAACCCACAGACTGTCAATCGAGACAATTCCTTTGATCACCAATCACCAGGACTCTTCTCCAACCTGAAAGGAGGTAACTTGACCTGGGAAGTGGCACCAAGGAGAACCACTGACTGACAGTCCCCACAACCCCTCCCATACCTGTTGCTGGGATACAGGCTCCTGCTGGAACTGTGTCCAACCACACCCTCCTCCACAAAGTGTCTGCATCTTGGCACCAGGGAGGATTGCAGAAAGGAAACTCCAAATGGTGACGACCAGGGCCCAGTACCCTCCGTGGCTCCACGCCCAACCTCTATGTGGCTGCACAGTGGCCCCCCAGAAGCTAGGGGAGGAGAAACCCTGACCAACAGCTACCCACAGCCTCAAACCCTGCACCCCCTGGTGGAGTAGTGGGGCCCAAGAGCAGAAAAGAGACTTGAGACCAGGAGCTCTCGATCCCTCCCCACCAGACATAACTCCGGGGGCAGGGATAACCCCAGGCAAACACTGGAGGAAAGAAAGAATAGAAAGACCCCTAGCAACAACAAGGAACAGCAGGACAACAGCAACATCTGACATTGGAAAGGAGGGGTTGAACCCCAGCAAGGGGCCCACCCAGAAACCCTAAAACCTAGGAGCAAAAGGACTACAAAACTCTCCCCAAGTTCACATCTGTCCAATACTTTTTTTTTTTTTTACTTTTAACCTCCCTATTTCTCTTGGTTCGTCCTTCCTACTTTTCTTCATCTTTATTCTCCTTTTCTTTTCTTCCTTTCTTTTATTTTATTTTTTTTTACTACAAACCACCCCTTCTTCTTCGCTAATTCCACTCGGAATCAGAAACACATTGGAGACATGCCATGAGAGACACAGAAATTCAATAGAGGAAAAAAAAAATTCGGAAGATACCCAGCCACAGCCAAGGCAACTCAGACACTAGGAAACCACAAACACTCCTCAGCAAGTAAAACCAGGAGTCATGCCCACTGGCACCAGTGGCACAGGAATGCTACGATCAGAGCAAAGCAGAAGGCCAACAACAGGAAGGAAACAGTTACAAATGACCCTCAAAACAATATACCACAGGAAAAAAAAAAATCCCTCTCCAGAACCCAATAATAGGGACATAGAAGATTACCTCTACCTAACAAAGAATTAAAAATAGCCATAACAAACAAAATGATAGAATTAAATGAAAAGAAAAAATAACTGAGAAATATAAAGAACTGAAGAACGAGAATGAATCCATAAAGAAGAAATTGAAGGAAATGGAGGACTTACAAACATTAGTAGAGAGCCATAAAAGTAGATTAAAACACATGGAGGGAAGAATAAGCACTCTGGAAGATAAAGATACTGAAAGAATCAAGACAGAAAAGGAAAGAGAAAAACGAAGGAAAAAGAATGAGGAAACGCTTCAAAAACTATCTGACACCATGAAAAAAGGAAACATCAGAGTCATAGGAATCCCAGAAGGAGAAGAGAGAGACAAAGGAACAGAGAAACTTCTCAAGGAGATAATTGAAGAGAACTTCCCAAACATGAAAAAGGAAACAAATATTGACAAACAGGAAACCAGAAGATCTCCAAATTATTACAGCGGGGGAAAAAAAAAACAGCAAGACATGTGATAGTAAAACTATCGAGAATTCAAGACAAGGAAAATATATTGAAAATGACGAGGACAAAGAAACAAATAACCTATAAAGGAAAGCCAATCAGGCTGACATCAGATTTCTCCGAAGAAACACTACAGGCAAGAAGAGAATGGAGAGACATATGTAACATACTATATGCCAACAAATGTCAACCAAGAATACTCTACCCTGCAAAGCTCTCCTTCCTCTATGAAGAAAGAATATGGACCTTCTCTGACAAACAGAAACTACAGAAATTCATCACTACCAAATCCCCACTTCAAAGAATACTACAAGAAACCATGAATACAAAACCAACAGAGAAAAGACCAGGAAATACGGAATAAGGTAAGGATCAGAATCACAAAAAGGTAAACAAAAAGACAAATATGGATGACAGTATATCAATATTAAATCTAAATGTAAATGGACTAAATATACCAATAAAAAGACACAGAATAGCAGGATGGATCAAAAAACAGAACCCAACCTTCTGCTGTCTAAAGGAAACACATTTAATTGCAAAAGATAAACAGAGATTAGTAGTTAAAGGATGGAAAACAATCCTCCAAGCAAATGGACCAAAACAAAGGCAGGAGCAGCTATACTTATATCAGAAAAAATAGACTTCAAACTTAATAAGGTAAAAGAGACAAAGCTGGTCACTACATCATGATAAAGGGGGCAATAAAACAGGAGGATATAACACTCATCAACATATACTCCCCAAATGAATGAGTACCAAAATGTATCAATTATTATCATCCCTGAAAACAGACATTAAAGAAAATACATGCACAGTAGGAGACTTCAATACCCCACTTTCACTATTGGACAGATCAACAAGACAAAAAATAACCAAGGACACTAAAGCTCTAAATAAGGACCACATGGAATTAACAGATATCTGTTAACAGATATCTATTGATCACTTCACCCCCGAAAAATTGAATACACATTTTTCTCAAGTGTACACAGAACATACTCCAGGATTGATCACATATTAGGCCACAAAACAAATCTCAACAGACACACTAAGATCAAAAATCATACCAGCCTTCTTCTCCAATCATAAAGGAGTCAAACTGGAAATAAACCATGAAAAGAAAAAAAGAAACCCTCTTACCTCATGGAGACTGAAGCACATATTACTAGAAGACCAATGGATCAACGAAGAGATCAAAGAAGAAATTTAAAAATATCTAGAACTGACAACGAGGATACAACTTTCCAGAACGTCTGGGACACAGCAAAAGCAGTAATAAGAGGAAATTACATAGCATTACAAGCTCACATCAAGAAACAACTCAAAGAAACAATCTAATCTCACATCTCAAAGAACTAGAAAATGAACAACCAAAAAACCCAAAAGCCAGTTTAAGAAAGGAAATAATAAAAATCAAAGCAGAAATAGATGAAATGGAAATAAAAAAACAATCCAGAAAATCAACGTAACCAAAAGCTGGTTCTTTGAAAAAATAAAATAGACAAACTACTAGCCAGGCATACAGAGAATAACCAGGAGAAAACACAAATAAATAGGATCATAAATGAAAGAGGAGAAATCACAACGGACACAGCAAAAATCAAAAGAATAATCAGAAATTACTATGAATAGCTATACGGAAATAATTTCAACAACCTAGAGGAAATGGACAAATTCCTACAACTATACAATCACCCAAAACTAGATAAAGAAGATACAGAACACCTAAGCAGAATAATCACAAGCAGTAAAATGAAACAGTAATCAAAAACCTCCCCAAAAACAACAGCCCAGGACCAGATGGTTGGTTTCACAAATGAATTCTACCAAACATTCAAAAACGAAATAATCCCTATATTACACAAACTCTTTCAAAAAATCGAGAAGGAAGGAGTACTACCAAACACATTCTATGAAGTATTACTCTAATACCAAAACCAGACAAAGACAACACACAAAAAAGGGAAACTACAGACCAATCTCCCTAATGAACACTTATGCAAAAATATTTAACAAAATCTTGGCCAACAGGATCCAACAATGCATCCAAAAGATAATACACCATGACCAAGTGGGATTTATTCCAGGGACACAAGGATGGTTCAACATCCGAAAATCAATCAATGTAATCCAACACATCAACAAAAAGAAAAATAAAGACCATATGATCATATCAATAGATGCTGAGAAAGCATTTGACAAAGTGCAACACCCATTTATGATAAAAGCTCTTGAAATCCTTGGGATAGAATGAACATACCTCAACATAATAAAAGCTATATTCGACAAACACACAGCCAATATTATCCTCAACAGAGAAAAGCTGAAGGCCTTTCCACTACCATCAGGAATAAAGCAAGGATGTCCTCTCTCACCATTGCTTTTCAACATAATACTGGAAGTCCTAGCCAGAGCAATAAGACAAGAGAAAGACATTCAAGGGATCCAAATAGGAAAAGAAGAAATTAAACTGTCTCCATCTGCAGATGATATGATAATATATATACAAAACCCTAAAAACGCCATAGAAAACTATTCAAAATTATAGACCAATTCAGTAAAGTAGCAGGATACAAAATCAATGCACAAAAATCAGTAGCCTTCCTATATGCAAACACCCAACCTGAAGAAGAAGAAATTAAGAGATCCATCCCCTTCAAAATCAAAACCAATAGAATCAAATATCTGGGAATAAATCCAACAAAAGACATAAAGGACTTATACAAAGAAAACTATAAAACACTGTTGAAAGAAATAGAAGACAACACAAGAAAAGGGAAAGACATCCCTTGCTCATGGATTGGAAGGATTAACATTATCAAATGACAATCCCACCAAAAGCAATTTACAGATTCAATGCTATTCCAATAGAAATCTCAGTGACATTCTTCAAAGAAATAGATCGAATACTGATGAAATTCATATGGAACCACAAAAAACCCGCATAACTAGGGCCCTCCTGACCAAAAAGAAAGAAAACAGAGGAATTTCACTTCCTGATTTCAAACTATACTACAAAGCCATAATAATTAAAACAGCATGGTACTGGAAGGAAAACACACACAAAGACCAATGGAACCGAATAGAATACCCAGAATTAAAGCCGCATATCTATGAACAACTAATCTTTGACAAAGGAGCAAACAAAATGCAGTGGAACAAAGACAGTCCATTCAATAAATGGTGCTGAGAAAACTGGACAGCCACATGCAAAAAAATGAAGCTAGACTACTACCTCACACCCTGCACAAAAGCCAACTCCAAATGGATAAAAGACCTGGACGTAAGACCTGAAACCATAAAATTTATAGAAGAAAATATAGGCAAAACTCTACACGACATACATCTCAGTAAAATCTTGAAAGACACATTTCCCAAAGCGAAGGAAGTGAAGGACAAGATAAACAGGTGGGATTACATCAAAATAAAAAGCTTCTGTATAGCAAAAGAGACATTAACCAAAACTAACAGACAGCCTACCAACTGGGAAAAGATCTTCACACACAATACAACCGATAAAGGACTGATAACAAAAATTTACAAGGAACTCACACAACTGAACAAAATCAAAGCAAATAATCCAGTGAAAGAATGGGCAGAAGAGCTAAAAAGACACTTCTCCAAAGAAGAAAAGCAAATGGCCATCAGGTACATGAAAAAATGTTCAACATCACTTACAATCAAGGAAATGCAAATCAAAACCACAATGAGATACCACCTCACACCTGTGGGGATGGCACACATTAAAAATACAGGCAGCAACAATGTTGGAAAGGATGTGAAGATGGGAGAAAAAGGAACTCTTCTACACTGCTGGTGGGAATGCGAACTGGTCCAACCAGTATAGAAAGCTGTATGGCGGTTCCTCAAACTGCTAAACATGGAGCTTCCATACGACCCAGCAATACCACTTTTGGGAATCTACCCAAAGGACACAAAAACACTAACCCAAAAGGATACATGCACCCGTATGTTCATTGCACCACTGTTCACAATAGCAAAACTATGGAAACAACCCAGATGTCCAAAAATAGATGATTGGATCAAGAAGATGTGGTATATATACACAATGGAATACTATTCAGCATTCAAAGATAAACACATGCAATTTGCAGCGACATGGATGGAATTAGAGGGTATCATACTCAGCGAAATAAGCCAGAAAGAAAGAAAAATATCCAACGGTTTCACTCATAACATGACTATAGGGAAACCAAATAGGAGAGAGACACTCGGGCGGTGTTACAACTTATGCAAGTTGTAACATAAATAGCACTATCCCATCTTTGTTATATGTGGACTTAATATCACTTTTTGAGTTCATGAAAACTTTAAAACTTTTCTACTAGGTCCTTCCTCTTCGCACAGGGGTTAAAGTTTCAGCACTATCAAGCTATCACCAGCCACTGCAATACGAGTTCGATCCCAAGCCTGGGTGTTAACCCACATGGCACAGCAGACCTCTCCTGTCTGGCCCGCTGCTCCTCTCAGCAGTGTATTTCAGTAGATCCACCTGTTCTGCTCCCTGCCCTGTCTCTGGTGAATCCCATCCCAACACCTACGGCCTATACCCGAGTTCTTGTATGCATAAATAAAGTATTTTTAAAAATAAAGACTTTTCCACTGAAAATGAGCCTCTAGCTCACTAGACCACTTTTTTCAGTGTATGCCACACTAACCCTGCTATGGATTCTTAAAAAGTGGTGCTTTAGTGACATGACAGTTGCTCCTTTCCAGAATATATTTTACCCCCCCCAAAACTCAGACCTCATCTGAATAGTTCATCTATCTCCCTGAGGTCATCTTATATAATTATGCATCTCTTTTTCCCATTATTTTTGGAGACTCCTTTACGATTTCTCTTCCCAAATTTATCTAGCTGAAATCATATTCTTTTGAGAATTTGGTTTCACCAGATTTTTTGCTAAAATGTTTTTAAGTTCTAAATTACATTGCTTTTCCCCTCACCAAATAAGAAGCCTTTAAAATAATTTTTTTTCTTACACCATTATAAGACAAAAGAATGTGAGAGACCTCATAGGTCTCCCATTATCGTCCTCATGCCATATCACCCTTGAACCATCATTTCACGTAAGAAGCCCTTCTCTCCTCTCTATGAAAGTTTCTTTTTTTTTTTTTTAAAGATTTTTATTTATTTTATGCATACAAGCTGGGGTGCAGGCCAGAGCAGTGGGACCGTGAGAGGATTCACCAGAGACAGAGTGGGGAGCAGAACAGGCAGATCGACTGAAGTACACTGCTGAGGGGAGCAGCAGGTGAGGCAGGAGAGGTCTGCTGTGCCATGTGGGAATCTCCCCGGCCGGGTGTTGAACTTGCATCGCTGCTGCCGACAGCTCCACAGCACTGCGCTTTAACCTGCTGAGCCACCAGGGAGGCCCAAAAAGATTTCTGATGTCTCTGGAGTGACTGACCCCTTTCAAGCAAGCAAAACAAAGATTTTCACACTGTTCTACTGAGATTTGCTTACTTATCCCGTCTCCCATCTTCTTGGTCTCTGTGTCCTATCCTAGACCCTCACATGGCAAACACTCAGTAATCTTGTTTGGAGGGGCTTAGTCTGTGGAATGGGGTGGTGGTCTAACTAAATATCAGTGGCGAGGGGCTCCTGTGTGTTACAAAATATATGATCAAAAGTAACAATATCCTTTGCAACAACACTAATTTTAAATGAAGATGGAATTGCTTGTGACACTGCATTCTTCTGTGTGGCTTTATTCAGAATGAATACCAAACTCTACAAGAAATGGAGAGATTTTGACAACTAGCAAATTTACAGAACTAAAACTCAATCAACACCTAGACTGATAGAAATTCTTCCAGGTTTCAATTCATTGTCTCCATCCACATTGCATGAACAAACCTCCCAATTAGAAGCATGTATTACTTCACCAAAAAGTGTTAGGTCTATTTTTTAAATTTAGCCTCAGGCAAACTAATTTAATCCATATAGATAAAGAATAGGGAATTATAAGAATCTTGTAATGTTTCTAGGTGCCTATTTTTTAGGAAAATCCAACCAGATTACTATAAAGAAAGACAGTAATTAAAAACTAACAATAAAATTTCTGATGACACTGATCTTTGGGACAACACAAACTCTGTAGGAAACAAATCTAGTACCACTGTAATGCAAATTTTTCATTAGTGGTTAAGGGTTTTGTATTCCTACCATTCTTCAGATTAAGGGGAAACATCACAAGGTATCCAAGAAATGATATTTTGGGATGAAATAAACCAATCACATAAATTATGTATCACTTCAGTTTCCAGCTCAATAGTTACATTCTGAAACTATTTACTCTATTCGTCCCAGCTCTGAATGGAGAGAGCAAAGATGATTAAACATTGCCCTATGCTTTGAATTTTCATGTTAGTATACCAAAAGAAACAAATTCAATATTACTAATACCCAAATAAAAATATTTAAATTGCTATGAAAATATGAAAAGAGAAGAGAGCATTTAAGATCCGAATGGGAACAGGTATTAGAGTGTCTATGGTTTAACAACATTGCTTCTAGGATAAGAAGAAAGAGAAAGTTCTCTCAGTCAAGAAAAAATTATTACAAAGAGGTTTCCTGGAAAATGAGAGAACGGGAGAAACATACATAAAGAAACAAAGCACATTCAAGGAAAGTAAACAATTCAGTGTGGCTGGAAAGTGATATGCATGGGGGAGGAGGAGCAGCAATGAGACCAAAATGGCGGCAGTGATGATGGTGAAATGTCTGATGACAACACTGGTCAACAGGGATATTGTTACTGACTTTAAAAGGCCCTAATATGTAGTATCTTGGTGTGCTGAACATGAATATAACCCTGAAATTTTTTTATTAGCTCTCATTTTGAAGATATTTCATATAATTCATTTTATCTGTTTCACTGTTTAAATTTATCCAGAAGGACTGCAACAACATCCTACATCAGCCTAGAATGTCATATTGCATCGTACCTCATAATACCATCATGCACACATCATTCAGAGTTGATTGCATCATTTTCTGATGCAATGCAATACTACTGCCAGGCGGTTGCTGAAGTAAGCTTAGGTCAGCACTGCACTCTATAAAGCCCTGTAAGAAAGGTTGCGTATTGAACATATTTCAGACTTTGTGTGAGACAGTTTAAGCTACTGTTCCATAGAACTGTTGTTATTTTATCCATTTAGGCACAATACAGAGCAGTAATGCCTTGAAAGTGCATTAATAGCGTGGACAATTTCTGCTCCATTTGTGGGGAAGTGAAATTTGCCAAACAGAAGAAAAGTATCACTTCTCAAGTGAAGAAGGCTTATCATCTTTCCTTCGGATGCAAGACAGCCTTGTACCCCGCATCTATGCGGTGCTACATGTACAACACAGCTTTCAGAGTGGTTAAATGGCAAAAGACCATCAATGCCATTAGCAGTCCCCATGGTGTGGAGAGAGCCAAGCAACCACATAAAAGACTGTGACTTCTGCTTGGTTCCTCCACTTTCCTGCAGAATAATGAAGCAAAAGAAGTCGAGAATAGTCTACCCAAACATTCCGTCTGCATTGAGACCAGTTCCACATGGTGACGGACTTCCTATTCCAGAACCTCCAGCAGAATATTCTCTTGATTCATCTGATGAGGACCAGGGTGAGTCGACCTGTTCTTCTCCTGTTCATCAGCACTCAGTGATCCAGATTTTCACTGTGGTGCATCATCAACCCCACACAGACTAACACAGGAAGAATTAAATGACCTGCTTCGTGATTTGGACTGAGCCAAGAACAAGGCAGAATCGCTAGGGTCAAGACTCCAACAATGGAATCTTCTACAAGAAGATGTCACAATTATTTGATATCGAAAGTGCCACCAGCAGTTGGAGCCTTTCATCAGAAAGGAAAGTACTCTGGTATTCTGTTTTGATATTGAGGGCCTCATAAATGCCTTAGAAATCACTCAACCCACAAGAATGGAGACTATTTCTATACTCTTCAAAACAGAGCCTTAAGGCTCTGCTTTTGCACAATGAAAACCATCTTCCATCTAGTCTATTCCTGAACAGCTGTACAAGAGACAAGCGAAGAAATCGAAGAAGTAGTAATCGAAGAAGTTGATTTTTTACAGGTATTAAACGTAGGACTATTACTATTGGCATGCATTTCGTGATGTAAACATCAACTTATTACAGATTACAAAAAAAAAAAAACCTAGAGCCAAAATTAGAATTTGACTGTCATGTTTGTGTTGAGCACACACAAATTGATAGGAAATGACTAACTTTATTTCAGTAACATGACTTTTGTAAAAATTTGATGACCAGTGTAACGGTTGTCAGTAAATATTAACAGGAGAGAGAAGCTTGAGGAATCAGGGTATAGAAGCAGACCTGAGGAGAGGAGAAATGATGCTACAAGGGTGTGGATATGGAAAGAGAAGAAATGGACTACATTTTAAAGAAAAGATTGTCCTTGGTACTAATTAAAGCAGCATGTAAGTTTTATGTGAAAAGTGAATGGCTACAAATAAAATACCAAATCAGGCACTAAGACAAGTTTGTTACTAAGAACAGATATGTAAAGAAAGGGGTTTTTAAATGTTGAAACTATTTAACATAGGGTTGGTCATGTGTGTTTCAATTAAAACAGACATTATGCAAGACCACAAGGAGAGAGGGGGAGGGATGGAGCAAGTGAAGGGGGGATAGGAGGGAGAGGCAGAGAGACAGAGAGACAGAGGCTGACTGTTTTCTGTCAAGATACAAGTTACCCAGAGGAACAGAAAATACAGATGTGTGGATAATGGCAATATGTGTAGATAATGGCAGCCCAGAGGGAAGAAGAGAGGGAGCAAGGGTGGGAGGAAGGCAAGCAACACAGAAGGGACAATTGAAAATATAATGTTTAATCAACAAATAGAAAATTCATTGGAATGAGTTTGAGCTGTTTGGATCCCAGCTCTGTCACTGTCTGCCTTGATAAATGTTGTAGGTGCCAGGCCTCCCTGGTGGTGCAACGGGTTAAGTCTCAGCACTATGAAGCTATCATCATCCACTGCAGCACGAGTTCAATGCCAGCCAGGGAGTTTCCCACATGGTGCAGCAGACCTCTCCTGCCTTATCCGCTGCTCCCCTCAGCAGTGTATTTCAGTCAATCCACCTGTTCTGCTCCCACTCTGTCTCTGGTGAATCCTCTCACCATCCCACACCCCAGTCTTATATGCATATATAAATCTTTAAAAAAATTAATAAATGTTGTAGGTGCCTAATAACTACATTGGTTAGCAATGGATAAGTAGTAACTTGGGATAAATTAACTGTTCTGAATCTTGATTTCTTCTCTACCTAACACATCATAGTTGTGTAGCTTATAGGGCAACCAACTGTCTTCCAAAAACCAGTGGATATCAACTTTTGGACCTTGAAACCTAAAACAACTATAAATATTCTATTCCTAAGGCTACTTCTATTTGAATGTAAGGCGCCATTACTCATGTTATTGAAGCCAGACACCCCTGCACCCTGTAGTTTAAACATTTTGTTAAAAAGGTTAAACTAAACAGAATCAAATACTAAACATTCTTTGTTCTCACTTCACCCTCATCCCCATCCCCGCTGTGATTTATTCTCGACTACAAGCCTGGGAACCTGGAGAACTAACTGTGTTGCATCTCTAACAAAATCACCTAGCACCCTCTGAGGTGAGTAACACCAGGGCAAGCACCTGCCGGTCAGGATAGGCTGAAACTGGAGAAGACCAACACCATAACTCAGGACATCTGCATGGCTGGGTACCTCCTCAGACCTGGAAATGCAAAACCCCTCACTGCCTTCACAGCCACATCTCCCCATTCATTCTGTTCCGCTGTATATAATCACAGTGCCCCTGCCATTTAGAGAGCCAGCTTCTTTTAGGGTACTAGCCCCACGTACCCCCTTGTAACTCCTTTAAAAAAAATATTTCGTGTGGTTTAAAGCCCGGTTTTCTGGGCAATGAGAAAGAAACCCAGCTTGGGCCTTCACGTTATTTATCCATCTGCCTGAGCAGTATTGTCTTAATAAGTCCAAGACGACTCTTGCTGTCGTCGTCTCAGCTCTGTGACAGGCAATTTACCAGATCTCATTTTTACTTATTTAATTCATTTCTGAGCTCTTCTTAAGTATGGGAGCTACACATGCCTGCTTCCAATTTATGGCTCATCTATTTTTTATGAGTTCTGGGCCTTCACTCTTTCTTCACTTGCTGTTATGGTTACAGTATCGCTCCACAGTCCTACAAGGTCATTTTGACAGAAAGGACGCAGGATCATTACGTGGGTGGCCAGTTAAGTTATTACTGCTCTTTTTGTGTCATGTCATATGAGAGCCCTGAAAATGTCGTCTTGCCCTATAAAAATGTTTTTGAACTTAATCATTTCTCTACGTGTATGACCTCCTGAATTGGACACAGCCCAAATAAGCCAAAGACCTGAATTATAATAAAACATCCAATAAATACTGGGTTATAGCCTCTTGTGAAAATAAAGACAGTAATATTTTCATTTAAAAAAAAATACTCAACAAGAATGTATCTTCTAAGCACTGTGACAGCTCCTCATGATAGAGCAGAGAACAAGACTCTGCCTCTGCCCAAGGAGAACATACAATGGAGAAGGGGATATGAACAAATAAACAAAAATAATCACAATTCAGAAATGTGTTAAGATAGTCCCGGTACCCTCAGGATAAATATTTCGTATAATCCTGTGTGGTTCGGAGAAAAGCCATTTGACTGCATCATAGGCTATCATTAGTGAGGGAGGAGGCTGAAGGGAAAAGCAAGGAGATCCTCACAAAAAGCCTTGCACATATCTAGTGGGGAATGGGAAGCCACTACAGGTTGTCGTTGTTGTTGTTTTTTAAGTATGCCACTGACATGATCAGATTTGCAGCTTAGCAAACTCATACCAGCTTCATTAAGAAGACTGGAGAGTCACTGGATCTTTGGAGATAAAATGCCTTTCAATAAATATTTTTAAGAAAACTGGAGAGGTAACTAAGGTAAGGACAGAGAGACCTGCTGCCCAAGGAGAAGAGATTGAGGCTCAGGGGCCAGAGGAAAAGACAGCCTCGACTGACACTAGCACAAGAAGCAGTTCCAGGATTGCTGGGAGGGAAATTATTACTGCAGTACATCTGCAAGTCCCCACCTTACATAAATATGTGTCTAAAACCAAAATATGCCTTTGGAATAGATACCTTTCCCTGATGACGTGATCACTGTTGTATGTAAACAAGATTGGATTCAAACACGCGGCTCTCGATTAGACATCTTTCTCCCCTATATAATACACACCACTAGGGCCATCGGCTCAACATGAGTAAGCTAGCCCACTTCCTCTCTCCCCTCCTGCCTACTCTTTAGCCCTTATTTCACTTACTCAGCCCAGAAACCTAGGATCACACAAGCTTGCTCCCTCAACCATATCTTTGCCTGGTAAAACCCCGAAATCGCCATAAACACATGAAAGGAGACAGCAAATGTGGTATCTTCAAACAACTGAATCCCACTCAGTTAAAATGAGTAAACCAGTGGTACACAACAATAGGAGTAAATCTAACGGCAAAGCCGAGCAAAGAAAACCAGACAGATAAATGCAGACTATCTGTAGCCTGCCTGATAGCTAGCAAATGCCACTGGAATGCTAAGAAATCTACTGTGATAAGAAGTAGAACAGTGGTTGCTTGGTGCAGATGAAGGAGGTGACTGACTGCAAAGCTGCAAGGCACAATGTTTTAGGGTGATGTTTGCTTGGTTCTTTTACATATTTTTTCAAAGCTCATTGCACTGTACTCTTAAAAGGGGCATATTTTCTTTGCATGTATGTTATGGCGCAGAGCTGATTTTAAAAGAAAAAAACAAAACCGCTAAAATTTTCCCTCTCCCAACTAAGTTTTTTATTCTAACAAATAAAAAAAAAAAACTTCAGCAGATCACCCCAAAGTTAAAGTTTTATCCATTCACTAGCACATTTTGAAATGTACTACTTAGTAAAATATATAGCCAATCATCCAACATAAGCTTAGTGATACTCAGAGCATATTTCCCTGAATATGCATTTAGAGGCTCCTGCGTGATAAGCATCTTTTCACATCTCACTTAGAAGAGGTGCTGCAGCAGCCTAAGAGGGTCTACTCCATTTTGGGAATGTCATATTTGTACTAGCCGGCCCGCTCCAGCAGGGCCCTTCCGCACAAGGACTTTGGTATAAAATCCTCAACCTCATTTTGCTAACTGCAAAAATGCAGGTGAGAGGTAAGCTGACCTGTCCCTCCAAAAATGGCTTTGTATTTATTTCCACACCCATACAGCCGTTTAGAATGTACCATTGCTTCTGTGAAGAATGTTTAGTAAATTGTACTCAGACTCGTTTTTCTGTACTGAAACATATTTTTCCTCTGGAAAAAAAAAGCTATTTATAGAGCTGCAAGGAGTTAAAGAAAATCTCATTTGCTTAACAAAATGGCTAATTGTGACTTTGAATATTTATAGCATTCACTGAACAATATGGTACTACAGAGTCCTCTTCAAACCCACAGTTCAAGCAAACAATTGAGTTGGAGGTAAAAACAGATTGACCATTTGACTAATCAGTTAAAACGATTTAACTATTACCTTCAATGCCTCATCAGGCAAGTTATGCAAATGAAGGCTTCCCTTGTGGGGTTGTTACATCATTTGTAGTATATTCCTCTGCTTCTTCATTTTTAGTTTTTATGGTGGAGAGAAGGGGCTTTGGGGAAATGATCTTGTATTGTTTCCTGGCTACAGGACATAATCCTAAATTGTTCACCCCGGAGGCATAGGTGTGTACTGCTTCATAGACAGATGCCGCTACCTGGAGGCTGCAGCAAGGGAGTGCAGACCTCCGGAGATGCTGTAGGTACACGAGTTGGCTGAGCAGGAATCTACAGGGTCCCCACCCCTAGGCAAACTCCTCAGTTAAAGCCAAATAATCCCATGGTAGCTTCAGCCTCTCAGCTGTAGTTCAGCTTCAGTAACCAGTCAATAGTGGTAGCACCTGGAGGGGGGCTGTGGTTGGGATGGTCAGGGGTGAGCTTTGCTCCCTTGTCTTTTCAGTAGTCTTGCCAGGGTTGTTTGCGCCTGGTGTGAGGGCCCAGGTGCTTGGACTTGTGGTGAGTGGCAATTACCATTTAGTTTTATCTCAGCTTTGACCCTAGGAGGGGGAGAAGCAGGTGTCTCACATAGCTCATCCATGAGCTGCAGAGAAAAGCCTCCTGGTACAGAGACACAGGTGAACTCACCTAGCCCTCTCCACCAACTGGGGCTTCAGCTCATCACGCCCGTACCCCAAGTTCCAGCCAACAATCACCTCCTTAAACAGACCCCACGCCAGCTGTCACCAAGACTGTCCACTGCAGTCAAGCTCACGTTGAAGGTGTGGGGTGCTTTATTCTTCAGCTCCAGCTGCCTCTGGCAGTACAGGGGCAGATGTTGGTCTACGACTCCTGTGTTCTGCCAGGGTCTCTGCACCCTGCTCCGGTAGCTCTCCTGCACACCCACTGTGTGTGCCCCCTCTCCAGCACAGCCCCCGGTGTTACAGTCTGCAGTGTAGGGGTGAGCCCCCCATCAACAGTGCAGAGGCTCCTGTGGCAACCACCCCTCCCTCTCTTGAGCCGCTCTGCCCCGGTGTCGCTCCAAGCACAATTAAATTGATTTCCCTACCTCCTCTGCCATGTAGTCCCCTCTTGATGCTCACGGTGAACATCGCGTCATCCAGGGATTTTGGTCTTTGTTTAGGTATATTTTGATTGCAGTTATGTGGAGGAGGCGAGATAGGCGTCTTCGCCCTTCCGCCATCTTGCCAGACTGCGTCCTCACCAGTGAGAATGAATCCTTTTATAGTCTCCGTTGTTAACCTCAAGTTCAGAGAGTTAAGCTAATCATAGCTGCGTCAACAATGGTTCACCTAAGAGAGGCCCCTCTCTTGGCTGTGTCTCTTCTTGGAAGTATGGGATATGAGTGTGGAAGAGGGGCCTACAGTGTTAGTCTGCACTCAGCAAATTCTAGTTTGCGCCAAATGAACAGACAACCTTTCCCCACCCCCTCAATGGAACTCCCTATCCCCAGGGCGTTCCAACAGCGACCTCCGTGGTTTGTAATTCCCATTCCCCGGGAATAGAAGCGGTGAAGGGGTTTGTTCAGGAACCGCAACTAATTTGGGTTCCCAGGGAGCAGATTCTGAGACACAAGTTAGCATTCAGTTGAGGAGACCTGACAGAGGGACTCAGCTGTGTGGTATCAGCCTCCGACTTTCCCAATACCCGGGATGAGAGCATACTTGCTTGAGGGCTGACCTGGTCCAGGCATGGTGGCATCACTATACATTGCTGATGGCCTCTAGGCCAGCCTGATTCCAGGTGTGGGTTTTTTGTCTCTTTGTGGACACAATCCTAGGCAGGCAATGTGGGGAAAGAAAAATATGAGGACAAGAAAACTTCCCCTCTCTGGGCTGGCATTTTGGCTTTATTTAGAATCCTAATTATTTTCTTTTTACAGGCTTTACAGATTTATCAAGGTATTTACATTGCTCTGATATTCATTAACTTCCCTCTTCTTATAATAGCCTTCCCTGAGCTGGCTCCAAGAAAAGGTCAAAAGTTAATTTATCATCTTTTGGGGAGTTATAATATTTTATCAAAACAAGAGTAATAATTTTTTTAATCAAATATGAATTGACAAAAAGCACTACCTTTTAGAGTTCAGGAGAAAGAGCGGCAAAGAGATCTGAGAGACAGATGAGAGAATGGAGATGCTTGGTTTTTTTTTCAAAGAATTCAATGAGAAGTGTGACCTTCAGCAGTTGGGGAAAAGATATGAAAAAAAAGGGAATTGTATCTGGTAGTAAAATATTGAATTAGAGACATAAGATCAATAAACGATGGATATTTGACAATTCCACATGTAAGATTACAAATGTCATTATAATTTGAGAGATGCAGTAATATATAAAACAAAATGATATATCTGGAATTTCCATTAAATGGATTCAGTTAACTTCATGCTTTGAATAATTAAATTTCAGATCAAGAAATAAAATAGAGTGTCATAGCTAAAGGAAAAAGTAGTTTCTGTGTCCCCACATGCAGCATCATTAGTGTTTTATGGAGGATGAGCCCGTGACATGGACCAGGTAGGGTGCACTCTCTACAGTGAATATTATTACAGTGAATTTTTACCATTACTTTAGTTGTTATTTTCTATCTTGAACATTTGATTCCCACACTACTGTATAATGGTATTGCAGCTTATGCTTTATAAGGACTTTGTATAAGTTCACTGGTTCACTGCTGTTTTTGAAAGACTTTTTTCTCCTTCGGAGAAGTTTGTGGGGTCAGTGAGCTCCCTCATCTCTACTCTCCTGGCATAGTCAGCATGTCCTGTAGTGCTCAGCGCTACCCGCTCAGGGCTGACCCTCTGCCACCATGGATAGAGTCCAACCACCTGACTGTCGTCATAATTGCTGTCGAGCTAGCAGGGAGGCACAAGACACCAGTCACCTTCTCAGAAAGACCTTGAAGCAAAATGAAGTACTTATTATGCCTGCCAGGGACTAGTCAGTCACCTGTATAAATAGCTTGAGGGCCCACAGGTAATTTGAAAGGATATAGAAAGCAACAGATAACTGTTGGAAAACTTCCTTAGGAGCTTTTGGGGGTGATTGATATAGTCAATGCTGTGGAGTGAGAAACCTTATTCAGAAAAGAACTCTAAGAGAATTTATAAGCTTAAAATGACCATAACTTCCCCTGTACATATCTCATCTTTGAATGGGGGGTGAGGAGAGGATCCTGATACTTTTCTTTCCAGGGTTCTTGCCCTTCTAATATCAAAGGAATGGCTAGCTTGATATTGGTCTTTGAAGAAGACAGTCAGTTAAAGATGACTTATCTATGAGATTGGATCTCTACTAAGGGGGATAGACATTGCTGAGATTTGCTAGATGCATTCTAATAGGAAACTACAGGATGGTATAGCTTTTCTAATTGTTTTTTCTCTTTTTCTCTCTGCCTGATATCTTTGAGCTGGGACCTCTGTCTTCTTCAAACTTTAGATCCAAATTCAGACTGGAATATACCTGCAGCTCTCTTGGACTCTAGCCTCTAGCTGCAGGCCTCGGACCCCTCAGCCTCCACTATCATGTGAGCCAATTCCTTATAGTGCATCTCTTGATGAGGCAGGTAGGTGGATGGGTGGATGGATGGATAGATGGATGGATAGATGTACAGGCAGATACACACATACAAAGACAGACAGTGATATAATCTACTATTTCTGTCCCTCTAGGGAACCTAGACTAATATATCTAGTAGTTCCACAGTATAAGAGGTTCTTGAATTTTATTTTGTATCAGATTCACCCAGAATTCTGATATCACTCATCAACAAATTTTTACAAAATAAAATGAGTCATTTCCTATCAATTTGTATGTGCTCAAGATGAATATGACAGTCAAATTCTAATTTTGGCTCTAGTTTTTTGTAATCTGCAATAAATTGATGTTTACATCACGAAATGCATGCCAATAACTGGTCAACAAATTTTTACAAAAGTCATGTTACTGAAATAAAATTAGTCATTTCCTATCAACTCATATGTGCTCAACACAAACATGAGAGTCAAATTCTAATTTTGGCTCTAATTTTTTTGTAATCTGCAATAAATGGATGTTTACATCACAAAATGCATGCCAATAGTAATAGGCCTACAGTTAATACCTGTAAAAAATCAAGTCATAGACTACTTCTTCGATTTCTTTGCTTGTCTCTTGTACAACTGTTCAGGAGCATCTCTGGGGAGTGTCCAGCAGTAGTCATCTAGTATTGTAGTGAACCATTTTTCCTGGTATCTTTGATCCATTGATGCAATACCTTCATGAAAACGTGTGCCGTGTTCATCGCTAACCATACTACAGTTTTCAGGGAAGAAATCCAGATGGGAATGAAGGAAGTGGATTTTTAGACACATATTGCAGCCAAGTTTCTGATAGTGCATCAGCATGTCTTCTACTTGTTCCTTGTAGTTTTCTGCCCTAATATTCCCAAGAAAGTTTGTAGACACTAGGCGAAAAGCATTCCATGCTTGTTTCGCATCACCCTGCAGCAAGTTGTTGAACCGGTCATCTCAATGCAGACGGAATGTTTGGGTAGACTATTCTAAACTTCTTTTGCTTTGTTATTCCGCCAGAAAGAGGAGGGACCAAGCAGAAGTCACAGTCTTTTATGTGGTTGCTTGGCTCTCTCCACACCACAGGGACTGCAAACGGCATTGATGGCCTTTTGCCATTTAACCACCATGAAAGCTGTGTTGTACATGTAGCACAGCATAGATGCAGGGCCCAAGGCTTGTCTTGGTCACCAACCTTGCATCTGAAGGAAAGATGATAAGCCTTCTTCACTTGAGAAGTGATACTTTTCTTCTGCTTGGCAAATGTCACTCCCCCACAAATAAAGCAGAAATTGTCCACACTCTTAATGCACTTTCGAGGCATTACTCTTCTGTATTGTGCCTAAATGGATAAAATAATAACACTTCTATGGAACAGTAGCTTGCACAAAGTCTGAAATATTGTCAATGCTCAACCTTTCCGACAGGGCTTTATAGAGTGCACTGCTAACATCAACTTACTTCAGGAGCTGCCTAGCAGTAGTATTGCATTGCATCAGAAAATGATGCAATCAACTCTGGATGATGTGTCCAATGTATTATGCAATGCAATGGAATATGGCATCATTCTAGGCTGACGTAGGATGTTATCCTACTGGATAAATTTACACGGTGAAACAGATGAAATGAATTATATGCAATATCTTCAAAATGAAAGCTAACAAAAAATTTTCAGGGTTCTATTCATGTTCAGCACACCAAGATACTACAGATTAGAGCCTTTTTAAGTCAGTTATGATCTCACTGTTGACCAGTGTATTTAACAAGATTCCTAAGTAATTCTGAGTCACAGCAACAGTTGAGAACCACAACGTATCACTCTATAATTTGATCACTATCTGACACAGAGATCTTGAAAAATTCAAGAACACTTAAAATCATCTCTCCATCACCATTCACTAATGTTTTGTAATAACTAAATGCCAGGCTCTGTTGAGGGGGCTTTACATATTATCATATTTACTGCTCACAGCATCCCTGATGAAGGTACTACTATTATCTGCATTTTGTCAATGAAGAAAACAAGGCAGAGAAAGGTTAAATAAACTGCCCAGGGTTACACAGCCACTAAGTGACTGAGTAGGGGTTGTAAGATGAACAGTCAACCTCAAAAGATCACACTCAGTCACTCTACTCTCTTTGAAGTGTGGATTTCATAATAAGCAACACATGTTGACTTGTTTGGACAGCAGTTGGGCACCATACTAACAAATAGAGCCCAATACCTTTAAGGTATGATGTGCTTTCTTTTCCCACACTTGACACTGCTCAGAATGGAATTTTTACTCTGTATTTTCACAGCTTCTTGCTCTATTCAATTGCTCCATAACAAAATGGGTTATATGGTTTAATAAAATAGCTCTCATTTTCTCTGTATTTTGTGAGGTGCTGTGGTAAGTATTTCTCCCACATTGTTATCAAGGCATTCTGCTGGGGGCAGACTGCAGAATTCACCTGGATGGGTCTCAGCCCTCACGGTGCATTAAAAGCAGCTTTGACACACACAGCAGCCCCCTGCCCAGAGGTACTGTGTCTGCACTGGGGCAGAGCACTGGGGCTGTCGTAAACCCTTACTCATAACTGTGCAGCGAGGACTGAAAGCCATCCCTTGCTTAATGCTTTCCACATGTGTTCATTTGAAACCTTTGGAAAATCCAGTGAGGTTGGTATTATTTTCCTCACTTTCTCCATGAGGAAATTGGTTCAGAGAGGTTAACAACTTGACCAAGTGACTTATGGGGTCAAGCTGGGGATTTGAAACTGCATGTTATTATTAGTATTGACTTGATTTCGAATTCTGTTACCACCAGCAGCACATGATTTGTCCATTCAGGAGTAACCTAATTTGTGGAATTCAGCTGAGGGCTGGGCCTGGCTGCCAGGCATTTCCAGTGTTCCCTCTGCCACTCAGCTACCGATAACCCCCTCTGAGGGCATTCCTCTCCGCTGTACTTACTTAAGAGCTTATGCTGTTTCACATTATTTGGGCTTTATCAGCTCAACAGTGAAGTCAGACATCTTCCCAGAAGGCACTCAAGTTCCTGCGTAGAGCAAACCAAAACTAGCCCCAGGGGAAGGCTACCTTCTATCCTCTTAAGTGTTTTCTTTTGACGTGAATAGTGGGCCTTATCTCAGGGTAAATGAGTTGGTCAGGGAGAACTCTGGATTCAAGCATCCATCCAGAAGGCAACTGCCCCAGAGTATTTCCATAAACCATCACACTGCTAGTATTACACCCAGAGGTCTTTTTTAAAGTTCAGTTTTTATTTTACTATTTCACTCTGAAATAGTAAAAATAGAGGGAAAAAAAGCACTTTGCATTTGCATCGCCTTTGGTCACAAAGGACTTAAGATACCTCTTCTCGGGGAGTCTGAGAGATGAGAAGGTCCTTGGTCTTTGAACCTAGTTTAATAATCACCCTTTGGTATTATCATTATTATTATTATTATTATTATTATTATTATTATTATTATTATTATCCATAGTGAGTATGGCATTCATACTTGTTAAAGTTCTTTCACACACACAGTCTTGTGAACACAGAGATTCCTACCTTTCTATGCATTATATTTAAAGTGAACCTCACAAGTCCCCTAAAAAAGGCAGGAGCTGGGAGAGGCAGGGAGGGAAAGAAGGAAACGTTTTATCCACCAATCTTCACTGACATTGTAACTGGTGGCTGAAGCCAAAGACTGTTACAAGTGGCGCCCCCTGGAGGGGGTGCTGGTGAGGACAAAGAGCCCCAGGGAAAATGCCAACAAAGTATCAGTGGGGGCAGAGACCTATAAGAAATACAAGGGACTGCAGAAGCAGCCCCCAGGGTTCAGCTTTCTGAATTTCAGCATTTTCAGATCTTCAGCGATTCCTGCTTTATGGGGTAAGCAATTTCTGCCCCCAACATGCTGATCTTCCAGAAAGCTGTTGTGGGCCTCTGAACGCCGAGAGGCTCCTAGGAGCCAACCTCAGAGAAGAAAAGTTTGGAGGCTTTGCAAGTAGCTGAGTGACTGAATCTGTTCTAGGTTTTGTGGCTGTTACAGCCTGGAAGGGAAGGCGAAGACCCAGAGTGGGGTGCCTCGCTGAGCTGCATATGGCCATTTGTAGGATCTTTTGGCCACTGTAGCTGCTGTTTTGAGTGTCGCTTGTCTGGTGCTGTGCTGGGGCATCTCAGCAGCTCAAGGAGCATCTCCTATTGTGTCCCCTGCTGTCTTTGTGAGTTGGAACTTTGTGAGCCTATAGTCTGGCTGCTATGTGCTGTGTTCACCATGGCAGAAAGACCCCCTTGGGAATGTTTGTGTTTAGGACTTGAAAACACTGGGCATGGCTTGGGGTGAGGTAAACAGCCATTTTTGGCTTCAGTAACTCTGTATTCCCTGGTTTGTTAAATAAATCCCATTATTGTTATTCTCTGAACCTGAGTGGTCTTACAACTATGTACGTGGGTGAAGAACTCAGGCAGAGACCGGTAAACTATTTGAGCAGTGTCCTTGGCCAGTTTTAGTGCCCCTTGCTGTCCTGTATCAACACTACAAAATAAACATCATAAACTACCAATTCCATTTCTTTCCACTTCAGTTTCTCAATTCTCCATTACTAAGCTGGGGTTTCCTTCAGAGGTTGTAGCCTCTTGTAAAATTTTAACGTAAAGGCAAGAATAACAGAATCCAGATGAGGTGTTATTAAGCTTGTGTGCAATGGAGACAGCACAGGAGAACATTTCCAACCTGGCTCCCTGAATGGAGCAAGAAGGGTTTTTAAGCAGTGGGGTCATTGGAGGCGACTGGGCTGAGGCAGCACTGTACTGGGGTGCTCTGGACAGGGCTGCACTGGGAAGGCATATACTGTCACCCGCTTCATCACACACCACACGATCCTCTAAGTCTCCACCCAGGCGATGTGCTCCAGAAGCGAATGAGACCTAGTCACTCTGGGTCAGGCAGGGCATTTACTAATTGTGCATGCAGTACCCTTAGCCACCACCCCCTCCAGGAAATTGTGAAACATCATTAGTCAGAATATAGCACCATTTGTCAGTATGGTGCTTTGCTCAGTAGAGGGGAATGGAATGTTAAGAGATAGACGGTAGGACAAATGGACAGGGCAGGACTCACCAACTTACAATCCTGTCCACCTGTTCTAATAGGATTTCAGACCACTCTCCTCCTATCTGCTGGCATTTTGTTCACATAGGCTAGGTCATCACGTCCCTTTGTGTTCTCACTTGTGTTCTTCCAGAGGGAGCTCTGTGCTTGCCCTAATGCCCACTTCATGAACACTGTCATGAACACTGTGTGGACTTGACTAGTCCTGGCTCCAGGGAAATGCTCTCACCCAACCCCTAGTGACTACTTGTTTCTGCTTCCTGGTTGCAGAATCTATTATCCATCCTCTTTCCTCAGATTTCAAGCTCTTGCAGATGTTTAGGGATCTTTGACAAATGGATTAAGTTGGTATTTGCTCTTTGCTTTCTCCTTCCCTTCCTGGGCTGCCTTGATGTTCTTCCTTTATAGATTTCTGAGCAGTTTCTCTGTCCTTCACATTGACCTCAGAGGAGAATTCAGTGCCTTTCTTTCCAATGCCTGTATCATCCTTTTGCTCCGTGGCTCCCCTGTTCTCCTTTATCTCTCCGGACTCTGAAATCTTTGTCATCCATCCCATTTTATTCTGCTTTTCTGAATCATTCATTTATACAGCAAATATTTATCAAGCAACAATATAGCAGGCACTGCCAGAATACTTAGAAATCTCCTTCAGCAGCAGCGACCCTGGCTTCTCCAAATTAATTCAAAAAGATGTTGCCAGATGCAAAACTTCATTTCTCTTTCTCTTGGAAACCAGGCAACGGGCCCAGCAATTTTTACCTCCAGGCTATCCTGTTGACATCAGTCAGTGCTTGCACTGGAACAGCAAGTGGGACAAAGGCCCTGAGCTCTCCACTGGTACTTAGGTGAAAGACGCCGCCTTCCATAGAGACAATAGTGAGAGCAGCAGAGGAGACTCCTTGCAAAAGAAAAACAAAATTTTTTGAAGCTGAGTTTAAAATACAGAGGTGGGGGGATCAGGTCCCAGAATTTGCCCATGTCTGTGCCTTGATGAGCCCAGCAATTCACTGCATGCTGGGTTGACAAGGTACTGTCCTTTGCAGAAGTCCCTAAGCCCCCTGCTGTGGTTATCTGTGCCTCACTCAAGAAGACAGGACCCCAGCTCTCCCAACCCCTGGAGTCGACTGGCTCTATAAAAATAATCCTAACCTTTCTTTTTCTCTTGTTCTTCCCTTATTGTTCAATTTTGTGACAATTCAGCAGGCAATTTTTCTCTTCCCGCTCTTGGTTGAGAGAAAAGATGCCACAAAAGCATGAGAAAGGGGCCTTTTAAGAGTGTTATGTACCAGAGACTCTAAATATACTTCTCATTTAAACCTCTTAATGATTGTATGAAGCACTATGACTAGACCCCTTTCAAATGGTAACAGGTGGTCCCCAGAGAAGGGAGAGTTTCCAGGTTCCCTCTGCCACCCAAGGAAGGGTGGAGATGAGCAGGGAGGAGGAGAAGCTGGAGAGGAAACTGGAGGAAGGAAGGGAGAAGGATAGGGGAAAAAAGGAGACCTGGAGGAAGCACATAGAGCAGAGAGACATGTGAAGAAGCTGCACTTCTTGGTCTTAGACTGGTTGAAACAGATGTGGGTGAGAGACCGTGGAAGGTTAGCAATGGCATCTTCTATCTTGATTTTTATTTTAACCCTTTTGTCCCATACGTGCTGGGCCCCTACTGTCCTTTTCCTGTGCGTCCCCACCAGGAGGTACCTTAGATTTGTGTCAAGCTTTTGGGCCTCAGTGGCCCAACCCTATTTGGCCCTGACATTTACCCACAAGGGGATGAGTAACTTTGGGTGCTTGATTTGGAAACTTTATTTTTTCCCTTTTCTGTATTACACACTAATTGTATTAAAGTTCCTTTCCATTAAAGGTCTCACACACTAGAGTATATTTGTTTTGATGCAGCAGATGGCAGAACCTATTTAGAGTGGGCAGGTTTGGAGATTCTGGGGTACCCTTCACCCTGCCCTGTAACAAAATGAGGAAACAAAAGCACAGAGTTCATGTAAATCACACAAGTATGTTGTGGAGCCAGACTTTGGTAGATGCAGAGAACTCCGGAACTAAATGTTTCCCACACTCTCCACAGCCTCCCACAGCAACGCCAGCTCCGTCCTCTCTCCTGGGCTGGAGTGGACAGCACCTGAAATCTCACTACCCAAATGCAGAGACTGTGTCCTTGGGAGTTTTCTCTCAGTGCCCTTCAAAATGCTAGTGCTACAGTCTTTGGAGACATGCTCCCAGATTCTCTTCAAAAGTCTTCTGTCAGGGCCTCCTTGGTGGCACAGAGGGTTTAGTCTCAGCACTATGGAGCTATCTGCAGTCACTGTAGCACAAGTTCGATCCCTGGCCAGGGAACTTCTCACATGGCGCAGCAGACCTCTCCTGTCTCACCCGCTGCTCCCCTCAGCAGTGGACTTCAGTCAATCCACCTTTTCTGCTCCCCACTCTGTCTGTGGTGAATCCTCTCACCCCCCACACCTCTGGCCTATTCCCCAGTTCTTGTATACATAAATAAATAAAAATAAATCTTTAAAAAAAAGTCTGTCAGTAAAAAAACAAATACAGGATGGTGTCACTTACATGGAGAATATAGAGAAATAAAAAAACGGTCAAAGCCAGACTGAAACTCTAACCCCTGAAAACTGACAATAAAACTGAGGCTACCAGAGGGAGTAGGGAAAGGTAACAGCAAGGTGGGGAGGGAAAACAATGGATTAAGGTGGGGACTATGGGTGTCTTTGTGGTGGGTATGGTGAGGTAACAACTGAGGGGGGACCCTATACTTCTAAAACACAAACAACAATATAAACAAATGTTACTTCAATAAAAAATATTAATAAAATCGGGGAGGTGGGGGAGAGGTGCTCCCTGTGGCCTGGGGGTTAAGTCTCAGTGCTAGCATCACAATGGCCACAATAGTTTGGTCCCCAGCCAGGGCACTAACCCAATTGGCACAGCAGACCTCTCCTGTCTCACCCGCTGCTCCCCTGAGCAGTGTATTTCAGAAGATCTGCCTGTTCTGCTCCCCACTCTGTCTCTGGTGAATCCTCTCACCACCACCCCCCATATCTCTGGCTTACACCCCAGCTCTTGTATGCATAAATAATCTTTTTTTTTTTTAAATAGTATTGGTGGGAATGGAAACTCTGATAAGAAATATAAGGGACTGCAGAAGCAGCCCCCAGGATTCAGCTTTCGGGATTTCAGCATATTCGGATCTTCAGAGATTCCTTCCTTCCAGGGTCAGCAATTTCTGCCCTCACCATACTGATCTTCCAAAAGATTGGTGCGGGCCTCTGAAGGACGTGGAAAGGCTTCCAGCAGCCAACCTCAGAGAGGAAAAGTTTGGAGGCTTTGCAAGCAGCTGAGCGACTGAAACAGTTCCCGATTTTGCTGCTGTTACAGCCTGGAAGGAAAGGCGAAGACCCAGAGCCGGGCACCTCAACGAACAGCGTGAGTGTGGCTGTCGGGTTGTTCAGCCCCTGCAGCTGCTGTTTTGAGTGTCGATTGTCTGGTGCTGTGCTGGGCATCTCAGGAACTCCAGGGAGCATCTCCTGTTGTGTCTTCTGCTGTCTTTGTGAGTTGGATCCCGGCCTATAGTCTGGCTCCCGTGTGCTCCAGGTCTGCAGTGGTAGGAAGATGCCATCTTGGGAGCATTTGTGTTTAGGACTTGGAAACACTGGACACTGCTTTAGGTGAGGTAAGTGGTTATTTGTGACCTCAGTAACTCTCTGTTTTTCCTTGGTTTGGTAAATAAATCCCATTATTGTTGCTCTCTAAACCTGAGTAGTCTTGCAATTTTGTGAGTGGGTGAAGAACTTAGATGGTGACCAATAAACTATTTGGGCAGTGTCTGTGGCCAGTTTTAGTACCCCTTGCTGCCCTGTGTCAAACCCTCCACTGCAGAGCCCTTGGGAGGGAATTCAGAGCAGCACAGGTGGCTTCAGCTTCCACAGGCAAGGAGCAGACTGTGCCTCTTTTTTTTTTTCTTTTTTGTATTATTTTTTATTAAGGTAACATTGGTTTTCAACACTGTATATGATTTAGGGATATTGGTGGACACTTCAAGTGCATGTCATCACACCACAACCACCAGCAAAATCCTACTAACCCTCCATTACAGTCCCTTTAGCCCCCTTCCCTCTTTGATCCTCACTGCCCCCAACTCTTCCCCTCTGGTAGCCTCCATTCTGCAGTCAGATCTGGGGCTTATTTTGATTTCATTTCAACTATTCCTTTGTTTTATTTCTCTATGTTCCACATGAGTGAAATCATCCAATTTTTTTCCACCTTCTGACTTGCCTCTCTTAGCATAGACCCCTCCAGTTGCATCCATGCTGTCACCAATGGCATGCTTTCATCTCTTTTTTATAGCTGAGTAGTACGCCTTTGTGTGTATATACTGCATCCTCTCTACCCACTTATCTGTTGTTGGGCACTTAGGTTATTTCATCATTTGCCTGTTGTAAATGGTGCCTCCTTTCTGGCCTCAGACAAGAAATTAAAACAGAAAGTAGGCCTAGAACCCATGTACAGTGAAGAAGGCCACCTGAGAAGGAGAGTATGGGGTATGACATGACCACAGGGTAGGCAACAACGGCTTTGGATTTCTCTTCTTTTAGTTGTGCCCAAACCTTAAATCTCTTTTAATAAGTTTTTCCGTATGTTACCATGCAACAACCTTTAAAGAAATGAAAAAAAAAATCAATTAGAAAATGAAAAAATAAATCATATATATTCAGCATTAGCAAGTACAACTGTAAGAGGGAAAAAATCCACTATATGACAGAGTCTTTAAAACTCTGAACAAATATGGAAATATATTTGGAGGCAGATTATTAAAATTAATGAAGCCTATTGTAAAAATGCTTCTAAAATAGATATTGTGATAGACAATTTTATTGTGAAAATTGCCTGAAAATGCAAGGTTGACATAGAAACATGACAACCATTAGTAAAACCTAATTAATTTTTAACATTGTGAGCTTTCTTTCTGTCTAATTTTTATTCATTTAAGAGTTTTTATTCTTAGTATAATTTGTAAGTAAATAGTTTGTGGAAAAACTGACTTGGAGCTTAAGCCAAGATTTATATTTAAAATAAAATTTTTATGCCACAATCCAACCTGAGTTACATGCATCATCAGAATCAGGATATTGGAATACTTTCATTTTTTAATGGCTAGAAGAAAACTTAGTGTACAATAAGATAGAGACAACCAGTCAAGATCTCTTTCCAAGCACAACAGTAGGTCAGAAACAGCACCCCCTTTTGTGTTGGGATCCCTGATTAGCAGAAGTTATGAGGATGCTGGGGGGGTGACTGAGGATGCTGGGAGTGACTGAATGGGCATGACAAGGCAGTACCGTGAACTCTATTGTGTCCTAGTACCTCCTATTGCTATAGGATTCTAGCATATTGAACAGGACATTTTCCAATCCCATTATTAGAATATCCATTATAATCTCCCTCTCGTCAGAATAGATAAAAGCACTGACTTTTATTTTTTTCTTCACATTTTATGCTGATTAAGGATACTCATACTTTTCTTCTGAACTCTATAAGCGTATCTTTTCAACTAATTTAACATTTGCATCTTCACTGACTCATTCAGGAAGAGATTAGCATATCAATGCAAAGTGAACTGGGGTAGAGAACCCTCTAGGAGAAGAGAAAGTTGGCAAGCTCTCCTGCAGTTTTTAAGACATGAGTGACAAATCCTCATTTAAAATCGTTTAATGGTACCATCATTCAACACTGGCTAGAAAGCCAATTGCTACACAGAGAACTGGGAGCCAGGTCACTGTCACTGAGGGTTCCTGTGCCCCTGTGCTGCTTGCTCCCTGAAGACAGCCTCTCACTCCTGCGCTCTCTGTTGTCCCTTCATTGGGAAGAGAGGATGTCCTGAATGATGTCCACTAACTCAGGTGTTATGGACCCCATCCCCAACCCAGGCCAAAGAGATCCAAGGCACAGGGGCCTGCAAGTCCCAAATGTCATCACCACCGAAGAGAGGATTGCTGGGAACTGAGGGTGGAGTTAAGCAGCCAGGCTTGGTATATAACCAGACATGTGGGCCTGGGGGTTATTGGTTTTTTGCCAGGCTTCGGTGTGCTATTGGGGTCCCAGTGCAGTGCAACCAGTAGGACACATTCACTTTTTGTAAATAAACCCTTTATTAATCTTTTTTTGTGTGCCTGCAGTTGAGTCTCATTGTAATTTCCTTTAAGCAAACCCATTTCAAACTGGGGTTACCCTGTACCACCTGTATATGTGTTAGGTGGCAGGCTCAGGACATATGACTTGATCAGTGACTAAGGCCACACCAGAATCTCGGCTTTGCTGTCCCTTCCCCCATTTTGTGCCCATTTCACACTTACACAAAACAAACCCTTCTCCCCCATTTCCAGGTTACCCATCCACACTGGCTGCTGCTATTGCCATGCCAACAGTATCCTCTCGGGATGCTGGACATGCCACACCATGTCCCCCACAGCAGTGCTACTCACAGAGCAAACTGCCCAGAACTCTCAGGTCAGTTCCTGAGAGCATTTGCATTGTCACAACTAGGGGAGCACTTGTTCACAGGGCCTGCTGGTGTCCAGACAGTCGGCAGGGATGCTCCACAGGCCCCAGTGTACAGGGCAGCTCCTACCCCATACTGGGCCAAAATCATCCAAGGTGATGAGGATGAGAGACCTTGCTCTAAAGCGAGTTTCATTCCTACAAGTGTCACAGCCCTTTAATTTGATTTCCTGAGGATAGTCTGACTCTGTATGTTTCCTCGCAGCCTTTCCCCTCCCTACATCCCTCCCACAAATACAGTTTAGGATGAAATAATCCCGAGACTGAGTTTTACAATATTATATATATGTATATATATACACACACACACACACACAATATTTTATATAAATGTATATTTATATCACTAAATATCTGACTGATATTTGGTGATATCCCCTAGGGTCAGATAAAACCAAACCAATAGCAAAGCCTAGAAATATGGCTGTAGAACTGAGGCTAACAGAGCAGGAGGGGAGGGGAAAAGCAAAGTGCAGAGGGGGCCCAAAGGACTTATGGTGGCGGACTGGTGCTGGGTGGGGTGACATACACCTGAAGAGGTGTGTCCGACACTCTAGCCCATATACCATGTTGTAAACCAGTGTTACCTCTAAAACAAAAAAAGAGGCAATGATCTTACCAGCGCTTGCAGTACTGAAGTTATGCTCATGGATCGAGAGGAAAGGGCTTACTTCTTATGCCCAATCTCCTTTATTGGCATAAGAGAGGGAAGGAGGAGAAAACAAAGGACATGTTGGTGACATACACCCTTCTCTGGTGTTTCTCTGATGAAAGAAAAGGCAAAAGTAGATTTTTCTCTGTGACACAAGAGACTCTACTTGGCTTCAAATCGAGTTCACTTTGAGCAGAGTCAGCCGTGAAGAAGACAGAGGACGGCACACTTGTGTTCACGGCGGACGTCAAGGCTGACGAGCACCAGACCCAACAGGCAGTGAAGAAGCTCTATGGCACCGACATGGCCAAGCCGGCGCTCTGACCAGCCAGTGGCGGGAAGGCCTGGGCTCCCCTGGCTCCTGACTGGATGCTCTGGGCACTGCCAGCAAAGTTGGGGTCCTGTAAACTGAGTTCAGTTGGCTAATGTGAAATATAAACTTTTCCACCGTAAAATTTAAAAAAAGAGAGAGAAATCACTGGGAGTAAAGCTGGATGTTAGGAGAGGCTTGTGAGGCACAGTTTTTGTTTCTGTTCCATTTTTCTGAAGCTATTCCAGATAAATTTGAGCTTCAGATAAACATGAATAATATTTTAGAGTAAGTGGATCCCAAATATCACATAGGACAACGTTAAACAAAAAATGTATACTTTGTTTTTCTAAAACACAGTTGTTATTTTTTGTCAGAAGGTATCTGTATTTAGTACTATTATCCTAGAATATACAGGGAGGAGGATACAATAACAAAAATAGATAAATTATTCAAAAGAGGCATTTTAACACATCTTCTCAGTTGATGAGACATAAAACAGCACTTGCAAGAATACAATGAAATATGAAAACCTAAGTTGTAAAAATATCCTAAGAAACAGTATAGAGAACTATGTGAAATTCAAATTTAAGTAGTCATTTTCATGGGAGTTGTTTGTTTTGCTGATTATGGCAACCCTATCTGAGGGACAAAAAGAAGAAAGATTGTTCTGGGCTGGCATGAGGCAGAACCGGGAGTTTTGGACCAGAGATGATTAGTGAAAAGTAAGTAGACCCCAGCCTCACACATCTGTTACCGGAAGCTGTAAATGTCGCCAGTCTAACCAAACAGGAATGGAGTCCAAACAGTGTCCCCAGTAGTCTAGGGCTTAAGTCTCAGTGCTATCACCTTGAAGGCTCACTTCGATGAGTGAGTCTGATCCCTAGCCTAACTGCTAACCCACATGGGTTAGACCTCTCCTGTCTCTCCTGCTGCTCCCCTCAGCAGTGTATTTCAGTAGATTGTCCTGTTCTGCTCCCCACTCTGTCTCTGACGAATCCTCTCATCCCCCCACCCCCACAACTCTGGCCTACACCCCAGCTCTTTTATGCATAAATAAATAAACCTTTAAAAATAAATGAATAAAATTTTTTAAAAAATAAACAAACAAACAAAAAAACAATGTGAGGAAACCAGGAGTTTGGTAACAGTGAAGCACAGATTTGCGACCAGAAAGCCGGTACACACACAAGCTTAGGGAAATCAAGCACTGAATAGGTGGGAGACATTTCCAAAGATTCTCCACAGCTTCTGATCCCCTTCCCCATTTGACAGACTAGAGGATGGGTCTGGATAATGAATGTGATGCTTATTTCTGCTAGTCAAGTATCTCCCTATATATTTCTAGCATAGCCTGGAGCTAAGGAAAAAATATCCTTTAAACAAAATGGAAACAATACAACTCCCCCTCCAGCTGTGCTGAGAATTAAGGTAAATTGTGTAAAATCTTAGTCAGACCCACAGTAAAAACTCAATCTGTAATGCTGGTTCTATATGTCTCCTCCATTCCCTTCTCCTCCCCTTCATTCCTGAGGCTCCCTGTGTGCTCACTTGTCCTGGATACTGGACTTTCGCAACCCACATTCCTCCTGAAGTCAGGCTCACAAGGCAGCACCCAAAGCAGTAGCTACCACAGTCCTTCACTCAGCAGATATTTGTTGAAGTGGAGGGGTGAGGGAAACACATATCATTTTTTACATAAATGACTAAAAATGTAATTTTTAGGTCATTATACAACATGCATAGGTTGCTATAGGTGGTGACCATGCCTTAAAAGTGATTGAGGACCCCAAAAGCTTTTGCTTACAAGGTGAACCTTCTAAGAAGTTAAGACTGAGACACACTTTTTACATATTATTTAAAACCAGCAATAATAAATACATGTTGTGTTCATATCAACAGATTCACATGAAAAAAATAAGTAACTTTACCAAGGCAAAAAATATATCTAGTAAGCAGAGAGACAATAGTTTACATTTTTGCTCAATAGGAAACTAATCCTTATATCTCTCCGTGTATTTAGTCCATCACCATCTTACATCAGACAGTTTCATTTTTCCCTCATGAGAAATGAGAGGAGGGAAAGGCACACGACATCTTGGTATAATCAGGTAATAGTTTTGCGCTTGAGGGCTTCCTGAAAGGGCAACGTGACTCTCCAGTTCCTGGGATAACATTTTTAGAGTCACTTAATATAAAATATGAGAAGTTACCTGTGGATAACCCCCACCCCCAAGCCCCGGGCAAATGGGGCTTCAAAATTGCCAAAGGCAGTGCCCAGAGTGTTAACCTGGTTCTGCACCCCAGAGAACAGTTGCAAGACTACTCAGGCTTAGAGAACAATAACAAAGGGATTTATTTAACAAACAGGGAAAAACAAAGAATTACTGAAGTCAACATATGGCCTTTTACCTTACTTAAAGCAATGTCCAATCCATTTAATTCCCAGAAAAGTAACAAAGGTGGCGTCTTCCTGCCACTGCTGATGTGGAGCTCCTCTTCCAAACAATAGGCCATATTTCCAAAATGGCGTCTCCCTGCTTCTGCAGATGTGCAACAATCAGACTGTAGGCCAGGTTCCAACTCACGAGGACAACACAGAACACAACTGGAGATGCTCCCGGGACTGCCATGGTGCCCCAGCACAGCACCAGGCCAACAACACTGCAAACAGCAACTACAATGGCCAGACGGTCCAACAGACTGCACTCATACATTTTAGGAAGGCGCCCACTTCAGGCCTCTGCCTTCTTCCTTTGGCTGCAGTAAAGACAAAACTGGGAACAGTTTCCGTCGCTCCGCTACTTGCAAAGCCTCCAAAGTTGCTGGCCCCAAAGTCCATGAAAATTCAGAAATGCTCAGTCCAAATCTCTATCCCGGCAGCTCAAAACTTCTGGCGTCTGATTGATTTCCAAACTCTCAATCTTGGCGGCTACATTTCCTGCCACTGATTCCTCTATTCCTACATCATGGCGACTCATTCCTCTATTCCTTCAGCATGGCGACTGAATCTCCTTCTCCTCCAGTCCCTTTTATTTCTCATCAGAATCTCCACCCCAAACTGCAAACTTATCATTTTCCCCTGGTGTTATTCATTCTCATCAGCAACCCCCCTCCAGGAGGCACCACCTTTATTGGACTCAGCCCAGTTACAGTCCCACACTTTACATTTTTCCCCAGGTGGATGTTGGTTGCAAGTCTGTATAAGCTCTTGGTGTGCTGTGGCTTCTCCAGGGGGGCTGTGCTATTGCACTCCCCAGGTATATGAGAAGCTAGAATTAGAATCCTGCTCTTTATTCCACTCTTAAACAGATCTTAGGCTTGAGTCAAAATAAAGGAGATGCTAATGTGCCCACTGCATTAGAGACTCCTTCATCTCCTGGGGAAGACAAAGACATGTCTCAGAGTGGAGGCTTCCTCTGCCCATTATTAAAAATAGAAAATGCAGACCCAAAATGCAGCCTTCCTGCCAGACCTTCACCCAGACTTGATGCCGACTCCAGTTTCAACATTCTCCCCTAAGTGTCATCTAAACCCAACTGTCAGGAGTTTCCAAATCAGCACCAATGAGGTTGTCTGCATGAGAACACTCCCCTGCCTTCCCCTGAAGAGCAGTAGTTTGAAATAATCGTTTTTTTGTTTTTATGTTTTTTGGTTTTTTTTTTTTTTTTTTTTTTGCTAATAAACTAGTTCCACCCTCTTTCTGTCTATAAAGATCCTCCATTTTGTGTCCACAGTAGCTAGATGGGAAGCTGCCTATTTCACGAATCATTTAACAAAGCCAATTAATTAGAGCTCTAAATTTCTGGATTTTGTTTTTTGACATCTACTCCCCAAAACCAATTTGTTCTATTACAGTTTCTCCAATCAGAGTTCTTTGGCCTTGGACCATGTTTTGTCTTTTCCCTTCTCCCTACCTTAGTAATATTTGGTTCAATCGATTTATTTGGCTCTAAGTTTTTCTTTGACTCTGGACACCAAATTTTATTCCTCCCTTAGTATCTCTCCATAGAAGTAGATGCCACCAAGCTCCTTTCCTCTCCACCCCTTGCCTGGGGAATTTAAATAGTTAGTAGAGTAGGAAATTCTAAATCTCAGATAAAAGGGTCTGGAAATCATTTCACCATAAAAAACACATATATGTTCCAGTCCCAGTTTCTTTTTTTTAAAAAAAGATTTATTTACTTATGCACACAAGTTGGGGTACCGGCCAAAGGCGTGGGGCAGCAAGACCGTTAACCAGAGATAGAGTGGGGAGCAGCACAGGCAGATTGATGGAAATACACTGCTGAGGGGAGCAGCAGGCAAGGCAGGAGAGGTCTGCCAAGCCATGTGGGAATCTCCACAACCGGGAATTGAACTCTAGTCCCGGTGCAGACAACTCCACAGCGCAGAGCTTAACCGCTGTGCCACCAGGGAGGCCCCCAGTCCCAGTTTCTTTCACAGACTATTTCCACAACTGAAAAATAGACTTTCACACATGATTTTATTTTTTTTAAGTGTGTGTCTTCCTGTGTTGAAGCTCAGGTAGTTTTTGACTGATTGAACATCCCATTTCTATTTAACTGTTAAGTCCAGTTTCTTCTAACTGTGTCATGAGGTGTGATGACTGACAGTGCTCTCCCAGCCTATCATGGAACACAACCTGACCTTGGAAGTCACAAACTGCCTTAGAAACTCAGAGGCTTGGATGGAACAACCCACTTACAAGGAAGACCCGGCGAAACAATTGCTGTGAAGGCTGATACTAATTAGCCTGCAGAAGTCAGGGAAGAAGACATTCTGATTAGTGGGAAGTATCTCAGCACTTTGGCTTCACTGTCATATTTTTAACCAGTCATGACAGGTAGTTATTAAATTTAAGTTTCAAATTTCCTCAATTCCTGTTATTGCTAAATCAGACCTTAATAAAGTCTCTCGGGAAGGCTTAGACAGATATGATCCAAAGACATATTCCATCAAAGTATAAAAAGTGAAACATCTTTAGTCTTTGCCTCCATTAGAAATTGGCAAAACAGTAAAAAGAGCCATATGATAATCTTACCTCACCTGCTGGTTGGCTCCTGCCTGACCACTGTCTTTGAGGAACACTGAGGATGGAAACGGAGCCAGTGGGAAGAGCTGCTTGGTGACTTGGGGAAATACTGAATGGAATCCTAAACAAAATGGCAGCATAAAAGTCCCATGAAGGTGAGCAGGAGAGCTGTCTTCCCCCAGAGCTCACCACTCAGAAGAGAAACTTCCTTGTCTGACTGACAGAGTGAGGTCCAGGTGAGCTACTGTAGCCAATCAGGAGTTATAACCACAAGTCCAGCCTTCAATGGTAATTAGACTTCAGTGGTGGTTATTATAAGATAAACCCAGAGGCAGGTTATGCACCCTCCTCTTGTGGCAGGAAAGAGTTACAAGCAGAAAAGCCTTGGCAACAGGAGTGCTAAGACCACCCCCCAGCTTGTAAATCACCTTTACCCTGGCTAAACTTGGCCCACATACCAAGGACAAGAAGACTCCAGACTGTACATCATACCCACAGATAAGACACCTGCCTGTGAGCAAAACTCCTCCCTTAAAGTTACTTTACTCCATTTTTTGAGCAGTTTTGTATAAAAGCCCCCTGTTTCCTTTGTTAGGGGCCCAGGTTCTTTTGGAGATGAACTCCTCCTGGGACCACTAGCATAATAAACCTATATTTCACTGTGTTCCTGAGTATGCCTTGGCTTTCTCGTGGCGGTTCCACAACACTCTAACTTCCCAACCACATTCAAATTTGACAGAGCGATCTCTTCTAAGTGAACTGTGATATGAGACTCAGTGGGAAGATTGATTAATTTAGAATTGGTAGAAAAATATCGAATTTTCACCCTCTGTAGTGATGCAGGAGATCTTGGTTAAGTGGTATTTTCTCTGTGGATTTATTTTCATAGATCGGCAGGTAAGTCCCTCTGTGAAAAATACCCTATAGGATGAGGAGGTCAAATAATGTTCTATTTTGCTCCCAACACATTTAAGCAAAGGCAAATGCAATAAAAATATCTTATTGGGAGAAAACAGTTATCATAATTGAAGAGGGCTAGCTCCCCAGGAAATGTTTCCCCTTGAGCAAATAAATGGGAGTGTGGTAGAGGGATGGCAGGGAAGGAGGAGGGGAGGGGAGGAGAGATAAAGCTGGAGTGGGGAGGCAGAGTCCTAGAGCCAGGTCTGTAGGAGGATTTCATATCAGGAATGCAAAGCGAAATCAACATTAGCAATGGCAACATACATGGGGGTACCAGACTAACCAAAGAGGTAAGGTTTTAAAGTCTGATAAAAGTAATTTGCCACAGAAGGAATCAGGACCAGACAGAGCTGCCAGAGAATGGGGATGATTGAAACAGAAATTATCTGTTGTAGCCTTGTTTTTTCCCTACCCCAGACTCATGTTAAAAGGTAGTGCTCCTAAGAAAGAGAAAAATATAGAATGGTTTCACTTATAATAGGAATTTAGGGAAACCAAATAAAAGACACATTCAGCAAGGGAGGGGGAGAATAAGGGCTTCAAACGGGGGAGAAAAGAGCACAAGGGACTATGGTGATGGTTCACGGGTGAATCGGGGTGTGAAGCCTATGGGGAATACACTATAATGGAAAAGATATAAATAACAATAAATATATATATATATTTTTAAAAAGTAATGCTCCTTAGTTTCCACTGGGTATAGTGACTTTAGAATACATTATAAAAATCATTCAAAATGTCATGCTTAGAAAAGATGAAATATGTTCCTCCAATAAGATAAAGTCTATGTAAAGTCACCAGAAGAGAGGCCAAAGAAGCAAAAGGTGACCCATCAATTCAGATCAGGAGAGGCAAATGGGGAGTGATGGGCCCAGAGATACGCTGCAGTGCCTTTTCTAGCACACTGCGCCATACTCGGCTAACTGAGGAAGGGGAAAAGGAGCTGCTGATGCAGACTGAGGGCCTCTAAGAAATTCTTACAGAAAAGAGTTTCAATAAACAGGGCCCCTTAAACTTTGAGCTTCACTCTCCTCTCCCTATTCTGCTCGGGTTATATTATTACATTTCCTAATGTCTTTATAAAGTGATTTTTAGCATTAGATTCCTTTGCAGTAATGTTCTCCCATTCTCTACATTCAATGGAGAAAGATTTCAGTGCAAGTGAGAGAGAAATTGGTTTCATTATTTTTTTCTCACCCATCCTGTAAATCACCAGAGTAGGTAATTGCAATAATTTCGAGCTTAGCATGTATTTCTTCTCATGCAATAGGATTAAAACCCTGCCTGCCATTCTGCCCTGTTATGGTTTATAGATTGAATTTACCCCTTCACTATCTGTATTTGATTAAACACTATTCCCATTTCAGTTCTGACTAGATCTGTTTTCTTTTGCTATCTCACGATTGATTCTGCAAAACATCCCTTTTTCATGGTATGCAAAGCACAGGGTTATTTCTGGAATGCAGCATGCTGTAAAACTCACCATATTTCCATGTGCTGTATATTTTTAGAAATTTTTAAATTGGATAGCTTGTTTTTTATGATGAAAATCAAATGATTTTTCAGGGAAAAAAAAACAATAAATGAGAAAAGGATTTATTTGTCTTCTTAAAATGACTTGAAAAGTTTTTAAATTACTGCTGGTGGGAATGCAAATTGGTCCAATCACTATGCAAAGCTGTATGGTGAGTCCTCAGACTGCTAAAAATGGAGCTTCCATACGACCCGGCAATATCACTTTTGGGAATCTACCCAAAGGGCACAAAAACACTAATCCAAAAAGATACATGCACCCATATGTTTATTGCAGTGCTCTTTACAATAGCTAAGATATGGAAACAACCCAGATGTCCAAAAACAGATGACTGGATCAAGAAGATGTGGTACATATACACAATGAAATACTATTCAGCATTCAAAAATGATAAACACATGCAATTTGCAGCAACATGGATGGAGTTAGAAAGGATCATGCTCAGCGAAATAAGCCAGAAAGAAAAAGAAAAATATCGAATGGTTTCACTTATAACAGGAATATAGTAGAACCAAACAAGAGAGAGACACCCAGCAGTGCAGGTAGAGGGTAAGGGTTCAAAATGGGGAAGAAAAGGGCACAAGAGAGTATGGTGATAGGTCATGGGTGAATTAGTGGTGGGTTACCCAAGGGGAATACACAATGTAAAAAATATAAATAACAATAAAAAAGCAAAAAAAAAAAAGAATTTTCATAATAAAAAAAAGTTTTTAAATTGTAGGAACAAAGTCTCCTTTCCTGCTGTTTAGCATTGATCAGACTGAAAAAACAATCTTATGATTCACAAACAGGAATTTTCAGATTGATCCCTGAAGTCAGGGTAGGAGAACTCAGCATGCCTGTGTTACACACCCCCCTTCATATTGAAACGTGTGTGTGTGAGGGGTGAGGTATTCCACAGTCACATGCCTATAAGTCAACATGAAGAAAACTATGCCAATGAATTGGAAGAATTAAGAATCAAGAAAAATGTCCCTGTTCCTTCACACCACTGTGCATGGATACCATTGTTTCCAAAATAAGAAAATAATGGCTGAGCTGAGAAAGGAAGGATCTTTGGCATCAGGCAGCATAAGGGGACTGAGCTGATCCTATTTCCCATTTTCCATCTCCCTTGAACCTGTACCTTTATAAAATGTTTTGGAAATACATTGTGGGGTGTTTTCCACATTTACTATGCTGTATTACAAAGGTCCAAGTCAATGTCTGAAACAATCCCCTTCAAATAGCACCTCCCCCCACCCAAGCAGATTGGGAAATGCAAAGGCACAGTTCTCGACATCTCTCTGCTCCATCTATCCCTTTCTTACTGACCTGCTCATGTCCTGAAAGCACTTCATGCAGGGCGATAAAATTCAACGTAGTCTGGAAAAAAATTCTTGACAATTCTGAAGTGTTTAAATTACACAGGAAAACACTAAGTTTTATACTAATTTCCATTTCCACTAGCTATACAACTCACCAAAAAAATTTAAAAAGAAAAACTCGAAAAGAAAGTGTCTCACCTTACTTGCCAGAAGACTAGGACGAGTCCTCACCTTAAATCCCTTCAAAGGTGCAATGCATTCTCCAAATAATAGAGTGTTCTCATTTTTGTTGTGACTTTCTCTCTGTTTTGAGAATCCATGTGTTTTTTAATAATCTAACTGCCCCTGGAAGCAGCTGCTATGAGCTCTGTTCCAAGGTGCATAGCTAAGAATTTGAGTTATTTTTCTCTTGGGTGTAGATCTTATGAATCATTTTTCCTTGTGCCAAAAATATTCATCACTTATATCCGGTCAGCAAACATTTATTAACATACCCTGTAGACCAGGCAGTGTGCTGTGCCTTCTGCAAGTCTTGTAGAGGCCTAGGCTCTAGCGGGCTATCCACAGTAACCACCTCCTCTTGGTTTGCCCATGACTTGCTTAGTTTTAAAATTGAAAATATTGTGTCCTAGGGACTTCCCTCAGTGCCTTGCAAATTCCACCTTCATAGAAGACAAAGCTTAAAACTTAGGCAGGAAAACTCAGAAAGTCCTTTTTAGTAACAGAGCAAGTTAGTAGTTATGGAAAATCTTGTAGATGATGGCATATATGTACTAGAGCCCATACACAGAGTACCTCGCTCTTCAAAGAAAAATACGGGTTCTTTAAATTCTAACTTTTTGCCTGATATTCAGCCTAAGATTAAGATAACATTTTCTTTTTTAAAAAAATTTATTTATTTATGCATACAAGTACAGGCCAGAGGTGTGGGGTGGCGAGAGGGTTCACCAGAGATAGAGTGGAGAGCAGAAAAGGCAGATTGATGGAAATACACTGCTGAGGGGAGCAGCGGGCAAGGCAGAAGGGGTCTGCCACCCCATGTGGGAATCTCCCTGGCCAGACTTCAAACTCACATCACTGCTGCCCACAGCGCAGCGCTTAACCACTGTGCCACCAGGGAGGCGCTAAGATAACATTTGAAATAGGAAACAAGTTCTTTTTGTTTTCCCCGTCACCCATCTCGTCCCTTCTTCAGCAGGTCGTGTTCTAGGCACGCCCCTTTCCCAGGCACAGTGTCTGGCATGCTTTCTTACACTGTGTCTCATGCTTTTAGTCTATGAAACAAAAGCTCTCTCCCTCCATACCTGAGTCTGCAACCAACTCTTTCAGGCTTGGATCAATCATTGCATTTTCCGTGATGCCTTCACCCATTTCGCCCGACAGAATGATTATCTACTCAGATCCTGGTTTCAAGGAAGCTCCTACAAGCTTTTATCAGAGCAGTAATCATGCTTGAACATAATTACAGGTTTCTGTATCTACCTTTAGAATGTGAGTTCCGTCAGGCAAGGAAAACATATCATTTATCTCTGCTTCCCAAGTAACATACACATAGAAAGTGGTTGATACACACTTTGGGCTGTTTTCTGCAAATTGGGTAAACTGTTCTGCCTGGGAAGTATCTTCAAATGTGAGATAAAATGTTACAAATGTTTCCAATGCGTATTTCAGCTGACAGGAAGAGAAACTCTCAGAGACTGAACTCAAAACAGATGGAAAGATAGAGGAACCCTGAGTGTGAATAGATTTGGGGGGCCCCACAGGGATTTCTCAAAAAGCATGGCTGTCAGTGGCTACGTGGAAAAACAGTCCTTACTTTTGAGCAAGATGGGTAGCTGCAATGTTTCTCAACCCTTGAACGGCTGTGATGTCCCTGAAAGGGTAGAACAGAAAACTCATCCACAGGGCAGCTGGGTACAAAAGTAAATGAAATAAAATGAAGGGATCCCTTGAAAATCAAAATCACATGACTCTAAAGTGTGAAGTTATATGGCTGCGGGGTCTGAAAATACCTCAACGAACAAATGAATGAAAAGAGACTGCTGACTTCTCTGAGCTCCTCCCTCCTAGTTCCCTGTTTGCCTACTCTAATCCATCCCTGCTACTTTGGTTCTTATTCCTATCCACTAGCCATATTCTTGCTTCAGTGCCTCTTCCTGCCTCTGTTCTTTGTTTAAAATGCTCTTTCCTATATATTTAAATTCTCTCACTCACTCAAACATTTGTTGAAGTGTCAGCTTCTGACTGTGGTCTTCTCTTACCATTCAATTTAAAATTGCAAACTATGTACCTCATCCAAATGTCCTCAATACTGACTCATTTTTACCATTTTCTGAATATATCACTTTCTAAATAAAGACAATAACTACTTATTTGTTTGTCCCTTGACTAGATTATAAGCCCTAAGAGAGCAGAATTTTTATCTTTTTTATATACAAATATCTTTCAATCAACTGTACATAGCAGTTTCTCTATAAAGACTTCTCAGCTGATGGAATGAAAGAATTGATGATAAAGGAAATCCAGCAGGACTTAATATAAATGTATCCCTCTGAGGGATAAAGCCTCACATCTGACCATGTAAGATTCACATGAGGAAAGTCCCTCTGAAGACAAGCTCAGAATAAAAACTAAGTGACAAAAGTGAACATCAATGACCACAGTAGAGATCAGATGCTGATACCCTCAAGTATTTCATACAAAAGAATTACTGGGCACAAACATAAAACAAACACGTTTGTTGATGGAAGGTATAAAATAAGGTCTTATGATTTAAACATGAAATAAGATACTAGGGAAGAGAGAATAATTTATCTATTTGGAAAATAAACAAATGGTAGTATAGAAAATGGATGAGATTAACACCTAACAAAGCAAAAGAGAGACATAAAGATAATGAATAAATGCAAGAAGTTATACAGACATAGTTGTTAAAAATTAAAATTTCAGTATATAATCAAAGGTAATTACAGAGGGATAGAACAGAAAATTAGGGAAAAGTAATTTTTACAAAATTAACAATTGGGAATGTTTTCAATCGTGATGAATTTCAGGTTTATGGAGTACAAAATGTTCCAAATAGAATTAATGCATCTATACTCAGATGCATTGTACGAATACTGAGTGACACCAGCGACATAGAGAGGATTATAAAATCAACCAGGGAAATGGCAGCTTTACTTGTAAAGAAAAAGCAATAAAATGATAGCTTTATATTCTCTTATGGCAATAATATGTTCCATGACTATTTTCAAGTTGAGAGACAATAACTGTCAGCTTGTTTGAAAAAACAGCAAATCTATAATACATCAAAAGAACTGAAATGAATATAATTTAAAAATAAGCAAAAACTGAGTTCCACTAGCAGTTATGTCTGAGTAAACCCACAAAAGAAAAATTTTTTAAAAGAAAATTGAATGTAAATATAATATTTGAGGTTCAAAATAAAATTATAAGCTAAGAAATAGGTTAGTATTTGGAAAACTCCAAACATGTGCTGACTATATAAAATAAAAATTGTTAGAGGCTGATGTTGAAGGCCTACAAACAAGCTGAAACTACAATTCCAGTATTAAGATTCTAGACAAACTACAATCATCCCAATAGATTCAGAAGAGTATTTACTAAAAATTAATACTACCCATGAAAATTCTCAGCAAACTAGGACTTTGGAAATTCTGTTAATCTGATAATTTGTTGGTAAGTGTTTAATATCTGTAGTGATTAATATTAAACTGAATGCCAACACAGGATTTCCAGAGAGCATATTATCATTTACTTACAATAAATAAATATCCAGTTCCTATTAGCTCTAATTCTTATCCCTGAGATGAGGCATTGAGCAACTGATGACAAGTCCTACACAGAGTGGGGGACTAATATAGAAAAGGAACCCCAAAATTATGAACCTGGGCATCTATACAGGAGAGAGAACCATCTCCTCTCTCCTTCTGAAAACATGAGGGCTAACCTTTGGTGCCTGGAGAGGAAGCCTCAGTCTTTATTCTAACTTTCTGAATGTAAAGAAATCCCTTCGGCAGAGAGAGGACCAGTGTCTTCTGTTCCTGAATCTAAATCCTAACTTGTAAAGTGAGCACAAGGCATCTAGGGGGTAAATCTCTCCAGATAGTCTCTCATATCAAATTCATTATAAATTTGCCCCCCACATTTAATCTTCTAGGCAAGATTCAGTAAAATTTTCTTTAAAAGTCCTTTGTGCAGAACATAAAAATACTTTCTATACAGTCTACAAAGGCATCTATCAAAAACAAAGAACAAGAATTATATTAAATGGTGACATTTACTATAAGCATTATATGTGAAGTCAAGAAAAGGAAAAAGATACCTACTTTTACCACTTCTATGCAACACTGTGCAGGCAGTGCAGTAAGAAAATAAAATAAAGCATTTTAAGATGAGAAAGCAAGAAATAAAATTGTTGTTATTCACAAATAATGTGATTACACAGAAAATTCAAGGTACCCTGAAAAACTAGTAGAATCTTCAGAATTCTGCAAAGATGCTAGACAAATGATTAGGCAAATTCAATTAAATTTTTAAATGCCACAAGCAAAGAATTACAAAATGTAATTTTATAAAGATATAATGATAATATCAATAGAAATATGGGACAGACAGAAATCAACCTAAAAACAGATGTGTAAGACCTTTATATAGGAATACATGACAATAAGTAGGAAGAAATCTTCAAGACCTCATTAAAATGGAGAGATATAACATAATCGTGAGTTTGAATAAAAGGTATCAATCTTCTGCAGATTATTCTAAGAATTCAACATAATTCTGGTCAAAATAGGAACAGAGTATTTTATTGGAAGTCATAAAACAGTTTCTGATATTCCTACTGAAGAACAAATAGGTAACAATAACAAAAACTGGGGCCTCCCTGATGGCCTAGGGGTTAAGTCTCTACGCCAAGGCCTAAGTTTGATCCCCGGCCAGGGAGCTAACCCACATATGGCACAGCAGACCTTCCCTTCCTTCTTGCCTGCTGCTCCCCATAGCAGTATATTTTAGTGGATCTGCCTGTTCTGTTCCCTACTCTGTCTCTGTTGAATCCTCTAGCCCAACTTCCATCCCCTACATCTCTAGTCTACACCTCAATTCTTACATGCATAAATTAATTAATAAATTAAAAAAGAATAACAAGGACAACTTTAAAGAACTAAATGGCTGAGACTCACAATAGGCATCAAGAGTTAAAACAGCCATGATAAGTAAGACATCATTAGTCCAGTGACAAAGAAGAGCTGGTGCACATACAAAACAGAAGTACCATCACAAGTCAGTGTGAACATGATAATGTATAAATGCTGCTGCAAATAACTGTTCTACAGGTATTAAAATAAATGCATCTCTACCTCACACATAGGTAAAGTTTGGTAACAAATATGACAAATCCCTATAGGTGAAAACTAAAAAAAAAAAAAAAAAAAATTAATTTAATTAAAAATGTGTGGGGCTACCTTTAGAAATTTGAAATAGGGAGAAGCTACTATGATATGACCCAGAAAGCACAAATCATTAGGAAAAATATGAACAAGTTCAACTATACATTAAAATTTAAAACACATAGCGCAAAAGACATTTTAAGCAAGTCCATTAGATAAGCCATATTTTTGTAGAAATTATTTGCAATGCCCATAAATAAGAATGACTATTCAGGAGTTATGAGGAGCTCTTACTTGAAAGAATAACCACCTGAAATAAATATCAACAGCCAGCATGCAAAAGGAAAATATTTTTAAACAATATGTTTTTAAAAATTTCATACTCACCATAAATAAGCAAAATGCAAAATTAAGAGAAATACAATTTAATAAACATCATATTCTCAACAGTTAAAGTTTCTGGTAATAGCAAGTGAATGGATAAAGGATGTAGTGCAGTTGGACCAAGAAGTGCATATATGCAGTCCAGAACCAGACTACTTGGGTTCAAATCTTGTCTCCGCCACTTACTCACTGAGTGACACTGAAAAAGCTACTGTGGTGACGGTTCACCGGTGAATTGGTGGTGGGTAACCTACGGGGAATACACAATAATGTAAAAGATATAAATAATAATAATAATAATAATAAAACTACGGGATCTCTCTGTGTTTCCATCTTCTTACATTTAAAAAAAAAAGGAGAATAGCAAATAGTAAACATGTAAGGATGTTGTGAAAACAAAATGAGTGGAAGCAAATGGAATTAGCACTGTCTGAGCAGTAATAAACACTAATAAGGGCAGGCCCATAAGACATACACTGACACAACCCCACCTAGATAAACATATCAACATTTAATCAAATTAAGATCTACAAACTCAAAGTACAGCATTCGACACCTAAGTCTAGATCCTATAAACCTCGTCATCTTTAATTGACTTTGATGAGCATATCTCTGATATTTCTGAGTTTCTTTCGAGTCCTCAATGCTACTTTCATGGGCATTTTATTTTTTTTATTTTTTTTTAAAGATTTATTTTTTATTTATACATACAAGCTGCGGCACAGGCCAGAGGCATGGGGCGGCGAGAGGGTTCACCAGAGACAGAGTGGGGAGCAGAACAGGCAGATCAGAAATACACTGCTGAGGGGAGCAGCGGGCGAGGCAGGAGAGGTCTGCCACACCCTGGGGGATTCTCCCCGGCCGGGCGTCAAACTCACGCCGCTCTGCCGACAGCTCCACAGCGCAGCGCTTAACCGCTGCGCCACCGGGGAGGCCCTCATGGGCATTTTAAACAAGCCACTGATAAAACAGTATTTACAAGGACTCACCATAAAGCTTACTGAACAATGCTTATGGAGTGATTACCAAAATGCACAGAAAAACCAAGTCAAGAACTGGTCAGCATGGTTGGGAGTTAGCCTGACTACTTTCTAAACTGTGTAGCCTTAGACACATCATTTCAGTCGTGCAAGCTTCAGTTACTTCTCCCATTGAATGATATGATTACTGAAGTCATTTCCTGCTTAAACTTTTAATTCTTAGAAGTGGAAGAATGGCCTTCTGCTATAGCTAATACTTCTCCACAGCAGTGGGGAAGGAGCTATTGTTATCCTCAACACAAACCCCTAAGGTGACCTTAACAAAGGTCCACAAAATGGTCCAGAGATATAGGATTCTAAGAGTTTGAGCCTTTTAATATGTCAGCAATTTCCATGGTGGAAGACTGTCTTCAAAGGTTCAGCAAATCTTAATCTATCATGGAAACTGAAAAGTTCCATTGTTGAGTAAACACTGAAAATGAAGTCTCATTGTGTGACAAAGAAAAGGAATCCAGGGCCTCCCCGGTGGTGCAGCAGTTGAGCGCTGCGCTATGGAGCTGTCGGCAGCGCGCGATGCGGGTTCGACGCCCAGCCCAGGAGAATCCCACATGGTGCGGCAGACCTCTCCTGCCTCGCCCACTGCTCCCCTCAGCAGTGTTTTTCTGATCTGTCTGTTCTACTCCCCGCTCTGTCTCTGGTGAACCCTCTCGCCGCCCTGCGCCTCTGGCCTGTACCCCAGCTTATATACATAAATAAATAAAATTCTTTAAAAAAAAAAAAAGGAAATCCAAAAGACTGCTAGAAAGAATATTTCATAAAATACTAGACATCTGGGGACAGTGTCCAAATACTTTTTTCCCCTTCTCTCATAAGAAAGAAGATTATCCTGCAGACACTCACAGCAGGTTTTAGAATTTCTATTAGGTTTGAGTGACACAGTTAAAATGGCAGATTCAGAGATCATAGACACATAAAACATTCCAACTTCTGGGCAAGATTTATTTGGTATCATTTTACTTGGATGAAAACTTTTTCCTCCACAACAAGCTTTTCCCTTAGAGGCTCAGTAGGAAAATGAGAAGAAGCTATAAAAATGCATGCTGTTTTCCAGTGGGTAGATTTTTAAAATATATAGCTTACTTTTTAATGTGAATTTCTATTTATTAAAAGTCAATAAATTTAATGGTATCTATTAAAATCTAACCTTTATCCTCTGGTAGCTACCTAGGGCATTCACTTCTGAATATATATGATGCTTGATCTCTGGAGGAATCTAAAAGTCAAGAAAAAAGTCACCTGGGAAAAAAGGTGTCATTTTTTGGTGTATGCATTGCATAGCTGATATCCGTTATTCATTTAGCCCAGTTCTTTCTTTGTGTTCCTCAACTCTTAATCTGAAAGAAGCTTTCCTGGGAGAGGAAAAACATGCTTCATGTCTGTGAATATTAATGGTAACAACCCAAAGAGTCTCAGATACTTTCACCTAAGTCTTCCCAATCAAAACAGCCAGACAGTCACGTCTTGGCTGTGCAAGTTTTATGCTATGGCAGCGAGCTGTGATGACATTTCTCCAATCAGCAAGGACTTGATGAAATAGGAAATTAGAGACCTGCCCCGCACACAAGAATTGTGCCAATGCCCCCCAAACCACGCCTTAATTCGACCGCAGGGGTGAGTACAGAGTTGCTCAAGAAGTCACCACTCATCAGAGGACATTGATCCCCGGGGAATGTGGGTCACATACTCTTTTTTTTTTTTTTCTGGTGAACATCTTTATAGGTATTTTTCTAGAAACCTATTTCCGTTTTAAAAGACAAACAAAACTCTCCTGTTGGAGCCGGTGATTTGCGATGGGAGGAGAGAGTATGATGAGAGACCAGGTGTGGGCAGCGACCTCGCTCAGTGCGGCTTTGTGGTTGGTAACTTACGTAAAGGGACCCAAGTCAGGGCTGCTCCGTGGCTGTGTGACCACTCAGCCCTTTAGGAATCTGATGGAGCCAACCTTTTTTCTGTTTCTTTCATATAAAGCATGCACAATGGTCCTTCACACATTAACTTCTACCTTCAACTGTTGTTTAGTTGGAATCAAGTAATTGAATATCAGCATCTACGTGGATCTAAGTCAGGCAGGTAATTAAATAAGCTGATATTCTGGTTTTGCGATTGTGTTCTTGCATGAGTATAAATAAGGTCTCTTACCAAAATTGTCTTTTAAGACAATCTAATTGTGCTCTTGCATTCTTGCCATGAATAAAAAACAAATGTACTTTATCATCCACATTTGGATTCTACTCTGTGTGAAATGCTGCACTGGTTAACAAGCTAGACTTGTTCCCTGTCTTCCTGGACCACACCGACTAGTGATCATGAAATTGAAATATCAGGTAAAAGGATGCAGGGAGACCCTGCCTACCTCTAAACCCAGAGGAACAGAGTCCACATTACCTTTTTTTTTTAATATTTATTTATTTATACATACAAGCTGGGGTACAGGCCAGAGGCGTGGGGCGGCGAGAGGGTTCACCAGAGACAGAGTGGGGAGCAGAATAGGCAGATCAGAAAAACACTGCTGAGGGGAGCAGCGGGCGAGGCAGGAGAGGTCTGCCGCACCATGTGGGACTCTCCCTGGCTGGGCATCGAACTCGCATCGCTGCTGCCGACAGCTCCACAGCGCAGCGCTCAACCGCTGCCCCACCTGGGAGGCCCCAGAGTCCACATTACTTAAACATGAAGTAAAAAATATCCTTTTGCCATGATAATGTGCTCTCATGAAAAATCTCACTTGGCAAAGGAGCAAGAGTGGATTGACTTTCGGTAAGGTATAAACGCCATATTCCTTAAGTCAAGAAATAAAAGGAAATGACAAGATGTTCTAGTTTTAAAAGAGATTAAACAAGAATGTATACTTCATCAAGAATGCAACATATTTTAATCAAAATGGAACTACTGAGTATCTAAAGGTTATTGTCCAAAACAGAGGAACTTTCTTTTCTTTATTCTTTTGTATTATGCATTCCAAATGAAAAGATACAAAAGCAAGAAGAAAATTGGTAGAACACATCACCATGGGAAAGACAACTGAATCTTTCAGCTCAAAGCAATTTTGACTTCAGAGAATGCAGAGAATACAAATGACATCTTAATACGATCAGTCAAATAGAATTAGATCATATGAGTTACTAGATTCTTCTATCTCCTGAAACTCTTCTCTGTAGTCACTGATAGATGCACAAAGCATTTCTCTTTGTTAATTATTTATCCAGAATAACATATTCCTCTCCTGACAAAATTTTTTCCTTAGGCCAAAATATAGACAGAATATATCTTTTCCAGTAAGTCTCATTTTAAAACATTATAAATGAATATATTTTATGCTTTAGGCTACATTAGCTTTTTCAATAAATAATTTATAATGTTAAAGTTCCCTTATATTTTCTCCTGGAAATGATTTATTTCACAAAAATTTTGTAAACCTTGTCTTTCTTATTTGACAGAATAAAGATCAGTATGAAATGGTATTTGTCATTCAGTAATGTAGCCCAAGAAAGTAAAAATTGAAAAAATCATAACATTGGTTCTTAAAATTATAGGGAAAAGAAACTAACACAATACCTCTAGAGAAATGTTTGATCTAAGCTAAATTACTTTTGTTTCCTAGTGTTGATTTAAGGATTACTAAAGAAAAAAAAAAACAGTTTTAAAAGTTGTTTATCTCATTTACTTACTGAATTCACATTTAACTAATAAAATAGTCTTTCCAATATTCATATAAAAATTACGATCCCATGAATTCTAGCAGCCATATTTATATTTTTAATACTTTTAAACTGATTATTTACAAGCACATTTAAAATGCTATTTTATTAACTATTATTTTACTAAATACAGCAAACATATACACAGGGGTCTATTTAAAAAGGGAAATCTGGATCCTGGTGAAGGACCCAGAAAAATAATCATGCACAACATTTTTAGTATTTAAATTGTTGCATTATTATAAGCATTTTTCATGCTTCCTTGCAAGCTTACAGAAACCTCCAGCGGTACATACTGTTACTATTCCCTTGATAGGTGAGGAAAATGGCACTGGGAGAAGATGGTCAGGTTGACCAGTCACTCAGTAAGTGGCTGCTCTGGTCTCCAGATTTCCCTGACTTTCAGGCCTCTTCATTACCCCGTCCTAGGCTGTCTGGGAGATTTCTCCATAGCAAATGCTGTGCCTCCAGAAATTATTTGACAAATTCTCTGGACTTTGAGTACATTGAAAGTCTGTTACTGCAGCTGCATTGTGGAAAGGAGACAGTGAATAGGAGCTAAATCATAATTAAATATTTACATTCTCTTCCATCTAAAAGGAGTTTTATCTTGAAATTCCTCCATGTCTTCTTTCCTTATTAGAGTCCCTAAACCGTCCCATGGCTTCTGAAACAAAATACCTCCACAAAGTTCTGTTCTAGGTCAAGTAAACATTGCAAAATACTGAAGTCCTAATCCCCAAGATGACCTGTGAATGTGACCAAATTTGCAAACAGGATTTTTGCAGCTGCATCAAATTAAGATGAGTTCATTAATATGGGTTTCCTTTTAGATGAGGGAAATTTGGACAGACTCACACAGAGGAGAGTGTTGAGTAAAGAGAAGGGCACAGAAAAGACAGAGGCAGATACTGGGGCAACCCACCACAGGTCATGTGAGGCTACCAGAATCTGCAAGACACAAGGAAATATTCCCCACTCCCCTTAAAGGCAGCTTGATTTCAGACTTCTAGCCCCCAGAGCCACTAGAGAATGTATTTCTGTTATTTCAAACCATCAGCTTGTGATGATTTCTTATGGCTGCTCTAGGAAACTCACACAAACTAAAGAACAAAGGGACCGAATGGTGTATGCTGGAAAGTCCTCTTTCTCCTATTAGGTAAAGGTTTACTTTTTATTGGTTAATTCAGAGCAATAGTGGTTGAGATTAACTTTATCTCTTGCTCTCACAGCTAAGGAATGTGATTTATATTATGTATTGATTGTAGATTGTCCAAGTCCACTTGAAGAAAAATTTAGTTATACTGAGGAATGGTTTTAATTCATTGTTCAGGCTGCTATAACAGAATATCATCAGTTGGGTGACTTACAAACAGCAGATATTTCTTTCTTTCTTTTTTTTCCCATTTGCCAAAATGTCCTTTATTCACATGTGAACCTCCCACTCATCCACATGGTACATCTAGCTAAGCAGGAGCAGGCAAACCCAAGGGTAAACTGAGGCAGAAAGGTGAGGTGCTGCTTCCCCAGGCCAAGCCAGCTTGCTCAGTGCTGCCTGGAGGGCCAGTCAGCTGACCACCCCCTCACAGTGCTGGGTGGGCACCCCTAGGAGTCTCTGTGGTTGTGCTCCTCCCCACCCCGTCCTCTTCAGTCCCACTCGCTGTGGGAAAAGAGGGCTTTTCCTAATCCCAGCACTGCCCTCTCTCTCACTATATGGTAGAGACCCCAATGCCAGAGGCAGAAGTGAGTAGGTGGTATCCACCCTGGGAGGTGAGTCATTACTTTTGTCTCTGGAAACTGGAAGTTTGAGATCAAGATGCCATCAGGCTAGGAGAGAGCCCACTTCCTGGTTCATGGACAACTGTCCCTTTGCTGTGTCCTCCTGTGGTGGAAGGGACAAGGGAAGCACTCTGGCATTTCTTCTATTAGGGCACCAATTCCATTCATTAGACTCCATCCTGGTGATCAAATCACCTCCCAAAGGCCTCACCTCCAAACCTCATCACACTGAGGGTTAGGTTTCATTATATGAATTGGGGAGGATGCAAACATTCTGTCTATAACAGAGATTTATTAAGGAGATTTTACTTAACTACTTAGGTGTGCCTATTGCACATACTTTGAAAATTATCTGCAAAGGAGGAAGACAAATAGAGAAATTGCATGAATGTTTACATGTAGCAATGTCATTACTCCCTGTCCCCTTCCTCCTGATATTTTCAGCAATTTCAGACTCTATATAGTAAAGACAAATTACAACCTATCTAACAATTGGGTTCTTTTGTCACCTCACGGTACTATGATCCAAAATCAAAACACTCCACAAACTTCTGACCCATCAAGATTAATCTTCCAGAGGCACAGCTAAAGTTAGAGAGAATTCATCTCTCAGGTTTTCATACCACCCACCTTGGTCCCTGCAGCAAATTCTCCATTCTCTGCTTGCAATACTCCCGGGGACAGGAACAGGGGATTGGCAGAGAAGGAAATATGCATGCCACAATTTACCTTATTATCACTTGATGCTGTGAACCTTTGCTATTTTGTGTATGTTGTGACATTTAGTGCAACAGGACAATATAGTCATTTAAATTTTGCAAATGAGGAAACTAAGGCCTAGAAGAGATAAGTGACATGACCAGGGAACCAATGTTCATTAACACCAGACTGAGAAGTATTTATCAAGCATTCTGAATCCTACTGTTGAAGGACATGGAGAAGAGCACCCCAGAATGCCCAAACCTGCCCACTCTAAATAGGTTCTACCATCTGCCACATCAAGACAAAACATATAAGACCTTTAATGGAGAGGAACTTTAATACAATTAGTGTATGAAACAAAGAGAAGGGAAAGAATATAGTTTCCAAATCAAGCACCTGAAGTTACTCATCCCCTTGAGGGTAAATGCCCAGCCAAACAGGGTTGGCCCAAAGCAGGGCCACTGAGGCCTGAAAGCTTGACACAAACCTAAAGCACCTTCTGGCGGGGACCCATAGAAAAGGGTCAAAAACAGCCAGATAAGTCTGAAAGAAAAAGAACAAAACCAAATCAAGATAAACATTGCTATTGTTAACCTCCAACTGGGTCTCTTGCCCACATCTGTTTCAACTAGTCCAGGAGCAAGAAGCGAGCACAAGGACCTCCCTGGTGGCACAGCGGTTAAAATCTCAGCACTATCAAGCTACCCCCAGCCTCTGCCACAGGAGCTCAACCCCCAGGCAGGGAAATGACCCACATGGCACAGCAGACCTCTCCTGTCTCACTTGCTGCTCCCCTCAGCAGTGTACTTCAGACAATCCACCTGTTCGGCTACCTACTCTGTCTCTGGTGAATCCTCTCAATCCCACACCTCTGGCCTACACCCCATTTCTTGTATGCATAAATAAATAAAAATAAATCTTTAAAAAAGTAAATAAATAAAAGAAGCAAGCACAGTTTCTTTACATGTCTCTTTACCCCATGTGCCTCCTCCTGGTCTCCATCCTTCTTCCTCCCTTTCCAGTCTCCTCTCTACCTTCCTCTCTGCCCTGCTCAGCTCCACCCTCCCTTGGGTGCGATAGGGAACCTGGAAACTCCCCTTTACCCAGGGGCCAACCTGTTATCCTACTTTTGTGCATCTTTCTGCCACTGAGTCTCATAATATCTTTATTCTCCTTCACTAAGAAATACAATTTTTATGCTAACACATGTTCCAAAATATTTTATTTTAGTAAGAAAAGGAGGGGGAGGAAGGTAGAGTCCTTAAAAAACAAAATTCCAATGTTTCAACCCAGCTTTCCCATCCGTGTCCTTGCAACACAGTGTTGTGGTCGCAAGGACAGAGGGCGTCAAGTGTCAGGTCCTTCACTGAGCAGCCGAATGGACCAGAGAGGGTCGTGGAGCTTCCCTGGCCGGGGATGCAGGGCAGAGGGGATGTGTGGACTGACAGAAACGAATATGAAGTGCTGAGCTTAGGGCGTGCACTCAGGGGCACTTGGAGGGAGAGGGGCCCCTCGTCTACCCCTGAGATGGTCAGATCTGCACTTGGTCTCAGACACAACTTTGTCGAGGTTCCCTGTGTGCTCATTACCCACCTAGGGGGAACCTGGCCTCCAGAGTTTGTCTCCACTAAACCGCAAGCCTCTTTAAAGCAAAATCAATATGTCATAGAAAAAAATGTTTATTGTGAAAGTTAATGCTACATAAAATCATCCTAAGTCACTTGTTTTTTTTTGTTTTTGTTTTTCTTTCTCTTTTTTGCTCTGGTAAACTTTTCTCTAAAAACATTATCCATTTTAAAATGATTTTCTCTTTTACTGTTGGCCTTTCTAATGTCATTCCAGGCTTGAAATATCATCTTGAAGAAGCATTCTAAAAAATGTTGCTTTATTCAGTTTGGGGTTTCCTTTAATGACTATGCATTAGATTCATAAAAAGTATCTTTTCATGGAAATGAAGGTCAGATGAATGAAAAAAAAATGTGACCTAAAATGAGCTACAACATCACTTTGCATTTCTTTAAAGTCAATCAGTTCAGGGTGTAAAGGAACATAAAGTGTGTTACATTCAAGAGCCTTTGAGTTTGTGAGTTATGCACTCATAGTATTCAATATTTCTGAAGCTTCAAAATAAGGTTTAATGTTACCTTTGAGACTGCTGAGCAGAAGACAGCCAGCACCTGGCACTCCCTGTGCTTGGCTTTTGGCAAACAGCATGTCCTTTAGTATTGGGGTACAGAGGAGCCTGGCCCAGCTGCAGAAGGTTTTTTCAAACCTAGGGCATATCAGACATTTTCTTAACCTCCGTGCCTGTCAAGGAACATTACTATGCAGCTATTAACCAGTTGACAAGTTAGTCTCCAGCAATAGTCTGCCTACCACTTAGCACACTCAGTTCATCAAATGTGCTGGAGATGAATCTCTTGTATGGTCTATGTCTTTGAATCACTTGTATGGTCAATATTAATATTCCCAAGAATATCTAGTGTACTCAGTGTATGCATAGCACGTTAGAATAGTAGCATGCTCAGTTGAGAAAAGGAAGCTGTCTTAATTTACTTTTTATGATAACTGGAAATAAGTTCATTTACTTGATTGTGGTAACTGGGAACATGAAAATAAAAAGGTTTTTTGGGGGGTGGGGGTGGGGGAGGGTGAAGCCTGCCAAAAACACATACATTGTAAGTAAATATCAAGAATCAGTAGGGGTGGGGGGAATAACCAGTTACATTAAAAAAAAAAGCTATAATCCTGTTAACTGATGATACTTTCCTTTGTAATAGACACTAATTTGTTAAAAAGAGTCTGCTGCTGAGAGTCTGCCATGTCTAAGAACTGAGTTCAGTGCTATCTTAGGTAAACCATGGCCTTCTTTTCAGTAAGTTTAGCATCTGGGATGGTGCACATGACAGGCACATAGAACATAAAATGGGGGGGAAATTCTGATAAGGACCAGAAGAGAGGATCTTTCAATTTGAATGATAGACAAGATTTTAACTTGTAGATAATGAAGCAAAGAACAACCCACGAAGAACAATCCAGATAGAGTAACATAAGAAGAAAAAAACTTGGGCAAGAAAAATGAATGGTGATTTAGCTAAACAGAGTAACTCAAGGGGATTAGAAGAACATGGCTAAATGGAAGTAGAGATATAATAGGGAGGAGCTTAATGTAGTTTTGGTTTTATTTGGAAGACAGTGCTGAGGCACTCAAGCTATTTACACAAGAGATAATATGATCAGAGCTATACCTCAACGTGTTTGTCCAAGATGTATAAAGAAACATTAAGTCTGAGACTTACAGAGGTGAAACTATTAGAGGACCCTTGGGTTAACCCAAAGGAGACCACAAACAGCAAACAACTGGAAGCGTAGTATATTTAATAAGGACCTGAAAACCAACACATCTGTGAGATAGAGGTGGGTAGGAGGGGCAAGATAGGAGTCAATGTGACCCTTACGGAAAGGGGCAACTTGGGTGGCGTTTTAATAAGAAGGCGACAGATGCCATATGCTGAATGTGATGCGCAGGAGGAAGTGCGGGTGAAGATACGGAAAGGAGTGTTGAGGATATGCAAGTGGTGCTCATAAGTCACCTGCAAGGAAAATTCAAAAGGAGGTATTAGATTGCTGAGGAGGAGAACTGAGGAAGAAGAGAAGATGGTGAAGGCAGGTCAGTGGTGCCTTTGTTTCCTAGGACCATATGGCAAATTTGCCACAGTCTGAGAGACTCAAAACAAGGGAATTTATTCCCTTATAATTTTGGAGGCTAGAAGTCTCGTATCAAGGTATCAGTATGGTCATCCCCTCTCCAAAGGCTGTAAGGAATGGGCCTCCTTGGTGGCCTCGGGGTTAAGTCTCAGTGCTATCACCAATACAGCCTGAATTAGATCCATGGCCAGGGAGCTAGCCCACATGGTGCAGCAGACCTCTCCTGTTTTACCCGCTGCTCCCCTTAGCAGTGTATTTCAATAAATCTACCTGTTCTGCTCCCTACTCTGTCTTTGATGAATCCTCGTGCAACTGGCCTACACCCCAGTTCTTCTACAAAAAAAAAAAAAAGAAATATTAATCTTTAAATAATAAAAACAACAGCTATAGGGATGAAGCCACCCTTGCATCTTCTGGTTTCTGGTGGTTACTGGCAATCTTCAGCATTCTTTGGTCTATGACAGGTAAACTCCAAGCTCTGCCTCAGTTTTCACATGACCTGCGGAGTCTGGTTCTATGTTCGTGCCCAAATTTTTCTTCTACACCTTCACAAATCCTTGGATTAGGATCCACTCTTAACTAGCATGACCTCATTTTAACTTGATTACAACTGTGAAGATCCTACTTCCCAATAAAACCACAATCCACAGATACCAGAAGTGAGAACCACAACATATCTTCTGGGGGGACATAGTTCTACCCATTAAAACTAAGAATGCTGTTTGCAAACACAGGAGGAGAAAAGAAAGCAGAAGAGGGATAGCTAGTCTGTGAAGAAAGCCATCACCATACTACTTTGATGGGCATGTTATAATTTTAATAGTTTATAATAATTCCTATGAAAAGTAAAATATGTTTTAGAGTTAACTTAATAAAAGTAATAAGGTCGCCATGCCTCAATCTGCTTTAAAGTAGTTCAGAGCTATGCAATCTTTTATTGTTTTCTCCAATCTAATGCTGCAGATTTAAAATTAAATTCACACTCAACTACGAACCACACATAGATATACTGAAAGTATAACCAGTGGACATAAGGTAAAAAACATTTTGAACTCCATTTCAAAATTTAAAATATCATTGTGATTTGATATGAACTCTGTTCAATTCTTTGAGCCAAAACAAGTAATGAGTTCTGAGATCTACCTACACTATAACACAACAATGTCTTATTACTGGTCCCACATGGGTATTACTGAGTTTTACACAGCTTATACCAATTTTATTTTGATGATCATATCCTACTCCTCACTAAACAAAGTAGAAAATACCATATAAAAACTTCCTAAGGGAAAAGTCGGCATAATTTAGTGATATCTTATTTTTCATAAGAAAAACATATAAAGTAATAAAGAAGATGATCCCAAGCCATCCTAGTTTTATAAGAAACCCTCACAAAAGTGAGCTTATGTGGTCCATCTTTCACTTCATAATTCTGTAAAGATGGTAGAGCAAGTGGCTTTATTCCCAATTTAGAAATGACTTTCAAAGAAGCCCACCCCTGCTGCAGCTATGTGACAAAATGACTTATTTGTCATTCTCCTCAAAGTTTTTGTCCATTTCACATTGACCAGCACCTCCTTTTCATGGGACAATGATTTGCTAATGTACCCTAAGAAGACTGTTTGATAAATGTTAAGGTCTGGATAATAAGTTTGTAGAACATTTGAACACACTGGATGATGTATATAGAAATTTCTAACACAAATAGCAGGTACACATTCATTGTACACACATGGAACATTTATTAAAAGTGTATACTCGACCATTAAAAAAAAAACAGGAAAACATGAATTCATAGAGATATTTGTATACCTATGTTTCCTGAAGCACTATTTATAATAACCAAGAAGTGGAAAGAAGTGTTCATCAGTGGATGAATGGATAAATCAGATATGTGCATCTGTGTACATATATGTGTGATAAATGTATATGTGTATACATACACACATGTAAAATGGAATTCTATTCAGCTGTTCAAAAGATGAAATCCATTTGCAATAATGTGGGTAGGCTTAAAGGGAATTATGCTTAATGAAATAAGCCAGAGAAAGACAAACACCATCTGATTTCACTCACATGAGTATATATAAAAAGAAATAGATGAACTAAATAAAACAAAAATAAACTTCTGAACTATAAATCCAACCAGTGATTACCAAGAGAGAAGAGAGAAGGGGCGGGTAACTGGGAGAAAGGGGAAGATGTATGGTGAAGGATAGAATGGGACTTCTAGCAGTGAACTTTATGTACTATATACACATGCTGATTCTCAGTAGTGTGGCCATGAAGCTGATGTAATGTCATAATGTAATTTTAAGTCAATTAAAAATCAAATACTTAAGCAATGCTAAAGAATGTATATAATGAAATCATATTGCATGATTAAAGATGTGATAAATTAGAAATCAAAAAAGCCCAAAATACAAATTTTAGAGCAACTCTGTAAAATTTTTATATCAAAGAAATCAGAATAGAAATTAATATTTTGAACTAAATGTCAATGATAGCCATAGACATTAAATATATTTAAAGAAGTATAGGAAAATAACTTAGATATTAAAACATAAGTTGACTGGCAAATGATTAATTAAGTACCAATATTAATAACAGATAAAACCCAAAAAAGTAGAAGGAAGAAAATAATAAAAGTAAACAAGCATCTTACTTTCCCATCTACCCATCTCCTAATTAGGGATACTGGAATAACAAGAAAAAGAACTGAGTTCCACAGGAAAGAAACAGGACTTTCTTTGCAGGAGCATGAGGTTTCTAAAATCAACCTCAGACATTGGAACTCAAGAACTCAAGAACACAATTACACAGAAACTCAAGAACACAATTACACAGTTTGTTATCAGGATGATATCCCTTACTGGTTTTCTTTCAAAAACCAATTATAACTATATTTCCGAAATGTAAAACTATCTGGAAACAGAAACGTAAAATCAAAACCTTTCAGACCACATCTAAAATGTAAAATACATGGAAGGAAATTAAATTTATAATAGACTATTTATAATCTCTAGGATTTATGAGGAATTATCAGGGTTCTCAATTACTCTGCACTTTGTTTCTCAGCTGCCTGATAAAGACAGAAGACTCTTGCCTTTAGGTCTTCAAAGCACTTCACCCCTTGAGGCAGGCACATTCACTAATGAGGCTCAGGTAGGTGATAAGAAAGAAAAATAAAGATGAGATTTCAACTCCACTGTCAACACATATTATAACATCACACCACAATTGCTCAACCACCCAAGTCCTAGAAAACTTAGGAAATTAATAAATCAAAATAGATGAAACAGACAAAATAGTTATCACTACACTTATTTGCTAAAGGTGATACTTTTTAATACTTTTTATCTTAGCTATTTACTTAAATCTCTTTATTCCTATTTGACATCTCATCCAAATACATTCTCTTGCATATGCTGCCTTACCAGCTGATATGCACTTCTGCAATCAATTAACTTGTGGTGTTTTAGTGATCGTTAGTAATCTGCTTCTCTACTAAACTTCCTCAATCAGTGGACCCATCCATGGTTTATGGGGCTGCTCCCATAAATCAAAAGTGTGTGTGCCTGGAGGGAGAATGAGAATGTTGTCCTGTGCTATAGCATCTGCCCAGCCCCTCCCAGGTGGGCCTCAGCAAGCCTGCTGAAAGAATAAGGAGAGAAGGGAGAAATACAGAACAAATTAGGAAAGTGAAGGCAGTTCAGATTAAAGGGAAAAGCTTTAAAGGAGCAAATTACAATCATTTATAGGCTGACATTAAAAGAACAATCAGAAAAAATTGAGAAAACAAAAATAATAATTCTAAAAACATAACATCTGGATTGTTTGGGATTATTGTTTGATCATTTTAGTAGCAGAGGGGAAAACCACTCCACATACAACTATCCCTATCCAAATTTATACACAAGATTATGAGAAGAATTTCCAATAGTGTGAGATATAGAAAACCCACATTTACCCAGGTTAATTATTTTTTGCTCTCCATAAACTGGCTACACATAGGGTTCACTTCTGATACATGGGAAACTATTTGTGACAATTGCCTATTTGTTGATATCTCCAGGTGACTAGAATAGCAGCGTGCTAATATAGTAGAAGGAATTACCTTTAAGATTAAGAATTGAGAAATTGGGGGAATGTTGGATAGGGACAGAGACAGTGTTTACATCCATAAATGTGTACCTGCTGCCCCAGTTTGGTCCAGATGCCTTTTGTGTTTAGAAATAAATAAACCCATGAAACAGGTAGGAACCTCATCCCTGTCTTAAAAACTGGCTTTTACAATGACAAGTGAGTTCCTGTGAATGACATGTTGCTCAACAGCACCTGATAATGGATATTGGATATTTATGACCAGGGGACTGTGTAGAGCCAGACAGCCAGCCAGCCTGGCCATGAATGCCTGCTGCTAAATCACCAGGTTCAGCAAGGTCAGCACTGGGCCGTGAGCTGACTGGCAGCATTCTCCACACGAATAGCTCATGCGGAATTGTTTACCCAGCCAAATAGCCAGCCCATGACATCAGACCATCAGTAGCTTGTATATACTGGTCATTATCTTAGTGTGGGGAATGCTTCACCTCTGTGCTGGGGGCAGGGGGGGCATGCAATATTTGTAGCATAAAATACATTACTTCCCTGTCACCTAAAAATATAGTGTGGAATACAGATAGCTAGACCTGCAGAAAAACATTTATCGGGTTACAAAGGTACCAGACGACATATATGAAAACGAACACTTTGCATAATACATCACCCCTGTCGTGAGTGATAGCGCTAGCCTATCCAGAATTCATCATCCGCTTAGCTCAATGCAAAGGTTAAGTGACTTGCTAGTAGTGGTGTAGCTTGCAAATGCCAGAAGCAGGGTCTGAATCCAAGTCAGTCCGATAATAAATACATTTTTTTCAATAGATATTCAGCTTTCATTTCAGTTTGTCCTAGTTGTGATCTGGGAATTAAGCAGAACAACCAGAGTCATTTTCATTCATCCACACCCTCACATACATTCATGTGTTCATTTAACAAATGTTTATTGGCTGTCTATTATCTGCCAGTCATCCTACTTTTAGTGACTACACAGACTGAGAACCAGAGAAGTTTTATGAATAAGATTCTTGCTATTGTTTGCATTTTTAAAAATCATCCTGTTGATTACCTGTATTCAATGCAGAGTAAAGCGATTTAATAATTTAGGCATGTGTATTATCATAGAATGTCTCAGTGGGAGGCACTGAGCTTTGTAATCCATCAACATGAGTAATGGAAGGTTTTTCTTAGGAGCAATAGGGCTGGTGCTGCATACAAATGGTGCTTCCAATCTCACTACACACAACATGAGACTGAATATGTTTTGTGAATTTATAAACATGGGATGCACTTTGTGACACACCTGAACCACAAAAAGCTACTTCTTTCATAACTTTCCAATGGCTATGGTGCTAATTGATTTCCCTGAAACACCTCTCCCAGGAAACTGTTTAATATCATAAATCTAAGGTGCATAACAATGAATCAAAAGTACCAACTGACTGTTTAGCTTTGTGCAAAGTGTTTTATGATACAAAACAAATGTGGAGCCACTTCCAGGTGACAAAGAGTTTCATGCCAGGGGTTTGAATTATGAGTGATTAAGCTCAGTGAGCTTGGAGGCCATTCCTCATTGAACAACCTAAGCTGAATCTAGGGAGGATCCAGGGGTAGAAAGAATGCAGTGGCCAAAGGACATTGACAAGGACAACAAAGATGTTAAAATGGGGGCAGAAGACCTGTTGAGAGTGGAGAGGCAGAAAATAGGTAGAGAATGAGTAAACTCAAAGAGAAAACGAGACAGCTGTCATTTGAAGAGGGAATTTGCTACCTGAGATGGTGTCAGCGTCCAGGTCACAGGTAGGTATGCGAGGAGGAGAAGGAAGAATTATGATGTGTCTCTTTCCATCGATGGAACCCGGGTTTGTATACTTATCACAACTACTCACATTTTGAAGTGTCTGAGAATCTATTTCCTGCTTTCTACCTTATTTATGCTAATGTGGCATTTCGGGATTATTACAATTATTTTTCTGGGAACAGGGCCTATAGCTTCTGACAATCCATTTAGTTGCTGTTTCCCTGTTAACTTGGAAATAAACCAGTTTGTTTAGAATATTCAAATTGTACCAACAGAGGTGGCCAGCAAGCGGGAGTGGTGAAAAGGTAATCTTGGAGCCTACCTGGTACTGAGTAATAATGCTCCCTCAATAAAAGTAATAGCAACAACAAGGTACACCAACCGATATGAAACCTATACACCCAATGGCTTTTTAATTGATCTCTAAGTATTAATGATCATACTTGTCTCCAGAGATATTAATAATGTTCATTTCTCAGAGATACTGTGAGAATCCAATGACACCATGTGTTGAATGCGCTTTGGGGTCTGCCTTTGCCATTGCCTAAACTCCCCATCGCTTACCCCCATTTCAATTGCTACAGTCCATCTGTTCAGATTTTTCAGAGTATAATAAATTGTCTGAAAAACCAGATGGATAATTAAGGCTGGAGAACAGAATAGGGGCTATTAAGCATCCCCTGGACACAGCCCCAAACTCTGTCCTTGGAAAACTGGAGGAGGAAAGGGCATGCTTTTGCTGGCTATGAGTCATTCCTCCGGAAATCTGAAAAATAAATGCAAGTTATGAGTCTGAGTTCTGAAGCATTACCTAGAACAGTTCAAAGAAGTTTGTAACAAATTTTAATCTATGCTGACTGACATCAACAATGATACAGCCCACCTCTGCAGGTTGTGTAAGGTTGAGAAAACAAGTGGGAGTTGTCGAAGAGATAGCGCATGACTTGTTGTAATGGAGGAAATTAATCAACCTGACTGTATCTTGGAAAAAGAACAGTGAAAAGGTGAGCCTGTATCTAATTTCCTTTGAACTTCCCCCCAAAAGAGAGCAAATGAAATACGTAGAATTTCAATTCACTAGAAATCAATTGATGCTAAAAAATTATAAATGTATCATATTGGCTCTATATCAAAACCTTCACTATGGTTTTTTACATGAAGAAATGTCCTTTTCCCTTTTCTAAGCTAATTCGCTTATCTCTATTATTGATTCGACTAAAAAAAAAAAGTCACCATAAGACTTATTCCCACAATATTTCTGGCTTGGTTCTATTCTCTTTCTGCTTCCCCTTGCTCCCTCTCTTCATCCTTCCCTTTGTCCCCCACCCCAACCCTTGGGATCCACAGCCCTTTGGGCAATTGTTTTGGTACCCGGAGTTCTTTTTTTTTATTATTTGTTAATTTATTTTACAATGTTTACTTTCTTCCCTCGGTTTCCACCACCAACACACCCATGCATGTCACCATAGTCCCTTGTGCTCTTCTCTCCTCTCCCTTCCCCTCCTCTTCCCCTGCAGTTCCACTCCTAGGAATCTACCCAAAATTCACAAAAACACTAATCCAAAAGGTACCTAGAGTTCTTGTTGGTCAGCTAGGCATACAGTCAGGCAGGAGGCCTCTCACCAAGGATAAAAGTCCTGGTATGAGGAACACACTGGGAAACCAGTATCTGCTGAAAACAACAGGCATATACTATGGCCAGATTAGCAAACTCAACTAGAAAACCTTATATGTAAGGGTAACAGAAAGTTAGGTAAGAATTGAGAATAGAGATCATATGCTTTGACCAGCACCAACAATGGACGCCCCAGGCAATAGCTCCTGGTCACTCTACCCTAGTTCATATCCCCTATATTGTACTCCCACACATGTACAATCCCTGCCTGCTTGCCCCACCTTTGTACTTGATTCTAAATAAATACCAGACTGCCTTTGAATCAGGGCTGCACATTACTTCCCAGGGCAGCCCCTCTAGGCTTCTCATTGCTCCAAACCTACTTGGACTTTGAGTAATAACTCCCTCATCCCACGATGCTCCCAACGCTGCCTCAAGGCAGCACCCCCCCCCTTATATATGGTTCTCATCTTCTCCCCATAAATTAGATAAAACTCTCTCCTTAGTTATAAATACAGAGATACACATATATCATATTTCAAGTTAAAAAAAAAACAGTTTGCAAATGACCTCTACCTCCTCATTTCCTTTTGTTACCCCAACACACCACTGAACCTAATCTCTTATCAGAGACATTAATTCTTTTTTGCTAATTATGCTGTTGTTAAAAATTCTCTCTTTGAAGCTCTATCTTTCCTTTGAGAGCACTGTGCTGAGACTACTGGCTTTGTCTCCTTCCTATTTTTAATTCTTTCTTCATTTTTATTATTAGAATTTGTTACTTTTCCTTCCCCCATAAATGTTTGTGGTAGGCCAGGTTTGGGCCAAAGTGACATTCTCACTTCACTAATCTACCTCCCTGGCAATCCCATCCAAGTGCAGAGACTTCACTTTGGTGACCTTCAAATCTAAACATTCTCCTTTTCATCACAGTTGCCTTTTGGTACTCAAAACTAATATCCAAATGCCCACTAAGGATCATCCTTCAGATACTTCAATGCAGTACAGGTAGACTAAACATAAACATTCTTTTCCTCTTGATAGCCCTAAGTTAGGTATTAGCACCACTATTGTAGTGACAATTAATTGCAAAGTTATTACTATTGAATAATAGTCACTTAAAGGAACTCAGATGTCATCTGAGATTCTTCTCTCTGTACCATACTGATCATAAGTTTTTTCAAGTCTACTCCCTTTACCCCATGATGTGTTACATCAGGCCCTCATGATTGCTTGGTTGAACTATGGAATCAACCTTCAGAGGGAATTCTGGCTTCATCTTATCCAACTCCCAGTATCTTCTACAGCATTGGAGTATTACAGGGAAACCCCAAAAGGAAATGGGATGGCCTCAGTGTGAGGCCTAACCTACATGCTTAGAACAAGACCCAACTGCAGGCACTCATAGAAATGTTAATAAAAGGTTTATTTACAAAGGGGAAATGAAAAGAAATCTTGGGGGAGGGGAAAGGAAGGGGGGAGAGAGAGAGAGAGATTGGTGAAAATGTCATACTGGTAACACTGTCTGAGCTGGGACCCCAGGAACACAATGAAGACAGGCAAATACCCAGAAATCATGGCCCACATGTGTTCAGTTTTATATTAAGCATGGCTGCTTAACTCCACTCTTAGTTATCAGCAATCCCCCCTTCAGGAAGTTATGAGTCATGGCAGATTCTTGGCATGATGGGAATTGTAATCCCTGGCACCTGGGATGTCTTTGGCATGGAGGTGGGGGTGGAGTCCATAAAACATCCATCTTCTCTCCTCTCCCTTCCCCTCCTCCTCCCCTGCAGTTCCACTCCTAGGAATCTACCCAAAATTCACAAAAACACTAATCCAAAAGGTACCTAGAGTTCTTGTTGGTCAGCTAGGCATACAGTCAGGCAGGAGGCCTCTCACCAAGGATAAAAGTCCTGGTATGAGGAACACACTGGGAAACCAGTATCTGCTGAAAACAACAGGCATATACTATGGCCAGATTAGCAAACTCAACTAGAAAACCTTATATGTAAGGGTAACAGAAAGTTAGGTAAGAATTGAGAATAGAGATCATATGCTTTGACCAGCACCAACAATGGACGCCCCAGGAGTGAGTGGGAGTTCATTTGGGACATACTGTTCCTCCAACAAGAGGGTGCTTGATCATGTTCCATAACTTCAGAATCTTCACAGTTTCTTTGAGGTCAGAGGCTGAAGAGTGGTTGCAGTGGCTTTCTATGAGCCATCTGGTTACCTGTACCATCTCAACACTTGCTTTTTCTTTTTTTTTTTTTAAGATTTATTTATTTATGCATACAAGCTGAGGTGCAGGCCAGAGGTGTGGGGTGGGTGAGAGGATTCACCAGAGACAGAGTGGGGAGCAGAATAGGAGGATCGGCTGAAATACACTGTTGAGGGGAGCAGCAGGCAAGGCAGGAGAGGTCTGCTCCACCATATGGGAAGCTTCCTGGCCAGTGATCGAACTCGTGCTGCAGTGGCTATGGATAGCTTATTAGGCTGAGTTGTAACCTGTTGCACCACCAGGGAGGCCCACTTGCCTTTTCTTAACTGACAACTTGAAGCATGTGCAATTGTGCAGATATACCCTTTCACTGCACAGCCATGTCTTTGCTCATGCTCTCCTTGACAACCATCTATTCCTAACCCCCTTTCTCTGTATAGAAAAATTCTACTCTTTTTTATCTCCTCTTGGAGGCTCTCTCTAGCTACCCTCCATCCACGCCACCACCACAAGGCTGAGTCCTTTCTTTCATGCCCCATCCTACATCCAGGCCCCTTAGACCAGCGATGCCACTGAAAGTGCAAATTAATATCTAGCTATCTGCTTCCTTTTTAAAGCTAAGATCTCTCAGAGGGAATCAGCATGCTTTATCTTTGACTCTCCAGTGTCTAACATGTCTAGAGATAAATGTAAATCAGGTAAATTACACAAAAGAACACAAAAGAAGCTGTGAATGTATTGTCACTGATATGACCTGACAGAGTGAATAGTAAAAGTGTACTCATGCCATTGTTTGTTATTACAAAAATCCAGATTTGCATAATAGATGAGATAGGGAACAGTTACCAGCTTTTCACAAAGATTATTTTGTTAGTGGATTTATCACAAGATCTTAGTGATGATGCCCAATGGTGCTGAGGGACCCTTGAGGCTCTTGACTTCCACACAGGAAGTTAAGCATGGCTGCTTTACTCCACTCTTAGTTATCAGCAATCCCCCCTTCAGGAAGTCATGAGTCATGGCAGAGTCTTGGCATGATGGGAGTTGTAGTCAGTCAGTCTAGTGTAGGTGAGTTAGAAAACAAGCTTCACTGTAGGTGAAAATACACACTCAGCAGTGAGTAGGGGCCAATTTGGAGAACTGTTAGCCTTTGGTCTTAAAGCTGTTGATATAAATAGTCTTAATTTGAGGGGGCAAGGACTTGCAAATGGGATCCTGAATGGGTTTTGATAACTTTTGTTAAACAAAAGGGGCAGGAATTTACAGGCAGTGTTAGTAAGATTTGTCCAATTTTGCAGCAGACCTCTCCTGTCTGCCTGCTGCACCCCTCAGCAGTGTATTTCAGTAAATCCACCTGTTCTACTCCCCACTCTGTCTCTAGTGAATCCTCTCACACACATCTCCCACACTGCACCTCTGGCCTACACCCAATTCTTCTATGAAAAAAAATCAATAAATTAAAAAAAATAAATTTGGCCAATTGTTTTCAACAAAAACCACCAGACCCTAAACTACTGTTAGATAAGGTAGTAGAAATTTTACAACTAGTGGTTCCCATTGTATGAGATAAACTAATGAGGTTAGAATTAAATAATAAGGTTTGAGTCACTTTGTTCTGAATTGAGCACAGCTGGTTTTAGAAATGCTAGATGGGGGAAGTGGAATTGGGTTGCAGCCATTGGGCTAAATTCCTGTTTTACCTCATTGGGAAGTTACATACTCTATGAAATAATGTGATTTATAGCAAGTCTCTTACATGTAGATCGTTGTATAAAGTGTTTGTCCCTGATCTCCCTGTAGCTTAGCTCTTTGGTTACATCATCATAGGACATTCAAGAACTATGTTCAAATAACTTCTCAACAGGATCCAAAAATCAGGTCAGGTTGAAATCAAAGATCATAAGACAAGAGGTCACATAAGAAATTATTTTCCAAAAGTAAAGGGCTGGGATGCTTGAAACAAGCATCCATATAACAGAAACTACCTCTTCACACAGGTTCCAGAAGAGTACACCGTCTGAATTACGTTAAATTACTAGCATATTTCATTCATTCATTTGAGAGATATTTATTAAAGTGATACAACTGTTGACAAAATATACAGATACTTGCTATCACAAACTTATAGCCTAGAAGAAAAGGAGAAAATTAAAAAGCAGTTCCAGTAAATTATGATGTCATAGTGAGACATAGGGCAAATTAGGATAATCAGGTAGCTTCAAGGACAGAGCGGGCAAGGACCCCTAGAGAGTTAAAAAAGCATCTGAGATAAGGGCAACAAGAGGAATAAGGGAAGATCCAAAGATAAGGGCAATGAATTCCAAAGAGAGCTAATCAAGCACCCCAGGACTAGGGACAACAGGACATTCCAGATCAAGGATGATAAAAATGTATGTTAAGATAAGGACTGGGACACAGAGACTTAGTTCGGGGCACAGAGACATTAAGGCAGCGAGTGAGACCACCAAAAACTAACCAATCACAAAAAGACAGATGGAGCTTTAGAATAATTAGGGAAAAAGGTCTATATTCCTTGAGACATGACTCCACTTCAGCTTCCTTGGCCCTCGTGGCCTGGTTCCACCGGCCTGGGAGTTCCACTTTATTTCTGTTCCTTTTGTTATAGGGCAGGGAGGACACCCCACAACCCCCAAACCTGACCAGTTCTAAATAGGTTCTGCCATCCACCACATCAATACAAAACATATAGGACCTTAAGTGGAAACAAACTTTAATCCAATCAATGTACAAGACAAGAGACAAAGAACACAGTTTCCAAATCAAGTCTCCAAAATTATCCAACCCCTTGTGGGTAAAAGTCCACCCAAATGGGATTGGCCCAAAGCAAGGCCCAAAAGCCTGCCCCAAGTATAAAATAGCGTTCGACAGGGACCCATAGAAAAGGATTAGAAACAGCCAGACAATTCTAAGAGAAAAGAGCAAAATTAAAACCAAAATCAACATTGCCATCTCCCCAAGGGTCTCTCACCCACATCTGTCTCAATCAGTCCAGGCCAGTGCAGCTTCTTTACATGTCTCTCTACTCCATGTGTCTTTTCTGGCTCTCCATCCTGCTTCCTTCCTTCTTCTGTCTCTTCTTCTCCAGCTTTTTATCTCCTGCTCAGCTCCACCCTCCCTTGAGTGGGGCAGGGAAACTGGAGCACACTACAAGCTATCTGCAGCCACTGAGACTGGAGTTCCATCCCCGTCCGGCCAAGAAGCTAACCCACATGGCACAGCAGACCTCTCCTCTCTTGCCCACTGCTCCCCTCAGCAGTGTATTTCAGTAGATCTGCCTGTTTTTCTCCCCAATCTGTCTCTGGTGAATCCTCTCACCCTCCCCTTCGCCCCCCATACCTCTGGCCAACACCCCAATTCTGTATGCATAAATAAAAAAATAAATCTTTTTTTTTAAAAAAGTCACTGAGTAGCAATATGTGGCAATCAGCAATAGAAAAATGGACTTTTCCTTGCAGATCTGACATTCTAGGGGAGAAAAGAGGAATAATAGATCCATAAACACATGACATAAAAATAAAAAAAAAATCAAAGCAGACTAAGAGGAATAAAGTAATGAGTTCTCCTTTAAAGAGCACAGTGAAAGTCAATTCACCCTGCTGAAATGACATCTCAGAAGAAACCAGGGTACATGGGTGAAGCCGTGCAGCTGTCGAGACAGAAGGGAACACTCCAGGCAAAAGGAGTTGCATAGGGCAGGCCCAGAGAATGGCCCCATGGCCTCTCCAAGATTATAATGCAGTTACAAAGGACCTGTCTCTCTTCCTGCCCCATCAGATAAGCACTAACAAATTTGCCCTCCTCTTATCTTTTGCATTTTCCCTCCTTGTTTAACAAGTTTGTCTTCTTGCATTGTATGGAAAAGGGAATTAAACAGCAGGTGTTAACAAAGCAAGGTGGCACCCACTGGAAATCTCCATATGCCTGTATCAAAAGGAAGTGGTGACCCTTTCTATTTCCCCTTTGCAGGCCCTTGCCTGTTCCCCCCACCCCCTTTTTTTCCCCTTTGTGTAAATGCCTGTACTTTGCCAAAGAGCAGGATGTTGGTCTTTTGGACACAACTCAGCTGCCCTCCTCATTTGTCGACAAATTAAACCTCAAACTGTTTCTTTTTATTGGCTAAGGGAAACTGAGGCCAGTGTTTGGTATCAATTTTAAAACTTCAGTTACGGTGAGCATATACACTTTAGAGGCAGTGAGCAAAAGATGAAGAGATGTGTGAATGTTCATGGTCTAGCTAGCATCCACTTCCCCTCTCGTCTACCAAGTACGAGAGCTTCCCTGAAAGAACCATCCTTCACTATCTGGTGATTGCCCTGCCTTGTGGAGGAATCAACAATAACCAGCAGCACAGGTGGGCTGAGCCTGCCCTAGTGTGTCTCAGTCGGAACCTAATTGTCCTGCCTAATGCAATTTGCTTAGGTTAGTCCCTTTGGAACAAAGCTTGGGGACTTAGTTTCATGGTTTTGTTACAGGGAGGGTGAGGGGCACCGTAGAATCCCCAAGCCTGCCTGTTCTAAATAGTTTCTGCCATCCACCACATCAAGACAAAACATACTCTAGTGCATAAGACCTTCAATAGAAAAGAACTTTTATACAATTAGTGTGCAATTAAGAAAAGAGAAAAAGAAAGAGAAAGAATATAGTTTTGAAATCAAACATCCCAAATTACCTATCCCCTCATGGTTAAATGCCTAGCCAAACAGGGTTGGGTCTAAAGCAGGGCCACTGAGACCCAAATATTTGCCACAAGTCTAAGGCACCATCTAACAGGGACCCATAGAAAAAGGGCAGAAGGAGCCAGGCAAGTCTGGAAAGAAAGCAGCACAATCAACATCAAGATAAAGACTGCCACTGTCAGCCTCCCTATGGGTCTCTCACCACGTCTCTGTCTCTTTCAAGTTTCTCCCACCACGTCCCCCAAGTCCCTGGTATAATTCCAAGGCTGAGAAGCAAGTGTAGCTTCTTCACATGTCTCCCTGCTCTACATGCCTCCTCCAGGTCCTTTTCTTGATCTCCTCCCTTCCTTCTCTCAGTCTTTTCTAGCTTCACCTCCCAGCCCATCTCCACCATCCTTAGGGTGGGGCAGGGGTCCTGGAATCCCCTTTCCCTGGGGATTACCCGGTTACAGTTTCAGGAGTCAAAGTCCTCTCAGTAATCCTCTCAGTCACCTGACTAAGAGGGAGAGAGAACCTCAGGCAGCTTCTTCTAGCTTCTACCCAGCAACCATCAAAGGAGAGTCACAGAGAAATAGGACTGGCTGCCCATCAGGTCTCCAGATTTTACGCTCTAGTGAAGGAATTCTGGTATGGTGTAAGACTATAAGGCTGGAGGCTCTGGTGTTTGTACTGAAAAACAGCCTCAGTGAGAGAAACAACAATCAAGTCTGGCCTTTGGACATAAACTCAAAGGGGTTAGGCACCCTCTGAAAAGTCTTACACAGAGAGGAAGCACGACTGTTGACTTAAATAAACTTTGACTTCTAGCACAAGGGAGACGAAAAACTATGCATGCAGTAGTTTGGATTCACATTTGCTGTGTGAGTGAACCTGTAGCAGGCTACCCTTGTCTCAGGCAAAGTTTTCACTCACAGGGCTACCTCCTAAACAGTAGCACAGGTCTGTTGTCAACTCTTTTTTCTTGTAAGTCAGCAATGCCAAAATGTAAACAGTGGTTTCCAGAAAGTTCTTGTGGAAAATTCTCTTGATAAGTGGTGCCCACATTTCAGAGAGCACGAGGAACTAAGAACAACTTTGGCCCTGTTATCCCAGTGTTTTGATTACCAGCACCTCTTGTTAAGATCCCTGACACATTTTCCTAACACTCTGACAGTCTTGTTTTCATACAAAATACTTTTTAATCCATCCACTTAACTTGGTCTCCACTATCACCTCCTTCAGGGAAATGACTACTAGCTCCCACATGGACTGGAGAAAAAAAAACAAAAACCCGATTGTTTTCCCATCTACTCCTGCCCCTTCAGCGGCCACTGAGAGCTGTTTGGAACCATAAATCTGATCCTAATTCTCTGCTGCTTAAAACTCTCCAAAGGCTTCCCAATGAGCTCAACATCAAAATCGAAATTCTTAAAATGATGCAGAGGATTCCCTATCATCTCTGCCTCCTCTGCTTCAGCTTCGTATCAATCAGTATCACCTCCAACACCACCATCCCAACAGGGGCCGCTCTCAACCAGAACTCTGCATTAATAGTTTCCTCTGCCTGGAGGCACTTTTGCCCATTCCTAATGTAGATGATCATTTTCCTGGATTTGGGTCAAATACAAATTTATCAGGGAGACCTTCCCCAACTCCTTGGGCTATGTTAAGTCTGCACATTGCCCGCTCTCATCGCTCTAGATACTTTCTCCTTTGTAAGCTTTCCATGGTTGCCAATTATGTATATGAGTATTTGTAAGTTGACATCTGTCTCTCCTGCTTGACTGCAACCTAGGTGAAGGCGGGAAGCTTGGTTGTTTGTTTCCCCGTTTAACCCCTGAAGCCAGCTTTGGGCCCAGCATACGGCAAACATTCGATATAAGTGAATCAATACACAAAGAAGCCAGCATGACCTTTTGTAACATGAATCAGCCATGTCCTTTGAGTGCCGTTCCTTTGCCAGCCATCAGGCCATAAGCCAGTGAAAACATGCCCATCTGCGTCCCACCTCTCTGAGTTCTGGTACCAGAAAGCAAGCCACATACCTCTCTGAATCCTAAATTCTCATTTTTTTCTCAGTTTTCTTATCTAAAATCCTAGGTACCAGATTTTTTCTCAGTCTTGTGAATTTTCAAAGTCCTTTTAAAATGAATACATATTTGTCCTTCTTTTAATCACGCAAAGGAGAAATTACTTGCTTTTATTTCATGCCAAATTAATGGTTGAGCATCTTAAAACCTATTCAACAGAAGCTATTTGCTTCTTTTTCTGACTTTGTACTCTCCTTGATATTTTTCTTAAGTAAAAGATTAGCTCAAAATGCATATATGTTGGAATAAGTCTGTGTTACCATGGCAATCACCAGAAATAAAAGCCATGTGAAAATGTGTTACAGCCTTTCGATTAGACCAAGGAATGAGATCTAAGGAGAATTATTTCCAAAATTAAAAACCTTCCCAAAGCAGAGTCAGATTTCTAGTACAGTGTTTTAGCATACAGTCTTCCTTTCCACCCTCATTTGTGATGATCCAGAACTTCTATAAAGAAAAAATCAGAAGCCATTCAAAATTATTTTTCTGTGTCAAATATAAACAAAGTATACATGTGGATGCACTTTTCCCACTCGCTGGGGTGGAGAGTGTCCCCACTGGAGGAAGCCTGTCCCATGTCTTGAGGGACTCTGCTCCAGGACAGTGGAGATGTCACCCCACTAGAAGCGCAGGCATTTCTGCTGACAGCAAAACCAACTTAGACACACTTTTCATCTCTCTTCTTTTCTAGAGTCAGCAAGAGAGCAGGGCATGTGTAAATGCGCGGTGTCCACTCCCAGGCTCTGTTGAGGTTTGATCTTCTGCCAACACTGTGCCAACAACCAAGCACAGCATGGTGATTAAGGCACACATCTGTCCCCAAAGAGCATACATGCAGGAGAGCTATTTCCGACAGCAGACGACGGACAGCAGAGGCACGCACACAGGGCCCATGTAGCACAGAGTGAGAGGAGGCCATGGACTGCGGTAATGGAAACTTGAGGCACAGATAGATTCACCTAGAAAAGGCATGGAACCTGAGATGAGATTCAAAATGGGTAGCAGGTGACACAGCTCAGGTATTGACCAGTTAGGACTTAATAGGGTCTTGGAACCCCTTCCCTGCTGGACCAGAGGCTTGAGCTGTTAGTTGTTGGTGGGGAGGGGCTGAAAGGGAGTCTTGTAGGTGAAGACAGGGTAGTGGATGCACCTATTCCGTGAGGACGATTACGTCTTAACAATGAGCACAGCCGGCAAGTGTGCTTTTGTTACTGGGCTGAGTCCAAAGTCCGGTAAAGATGATGCCCCCTGGAGGGGGTTTGCTGATGAGAATGAATAGCCCCAGGGAAAAATGCTAAGTTTTGCAGTTTGGGGTGGAGATTCTGATGAGAAATACAAGGGACTGGAGGAGAAGGGGAAGTCAGTCGCCATGATGTAGGAATAGGGGAATCAGTGGCAGGAAATGTAGCCGCCAAGATTGAAAGTTTGGAAATCAGACGCCAGAAGTTTTTGAGCCACTGGGATATAGAATTTTGGATTGAGCATTTTTGGAATCTTTGGTGACTTTGGGGCCAGCGACTTTGGAGGCTTTGCAAGTAGCCAAGCGATGGAAACTGCAGCCAAAGGAAGAAGGCAGAGGCCGGAAGCAGGTACCTTCCTAAAATGCGCGAGTTCAGTCTATTGGGCTGTCTGGCCACTGTAGTTGTATTTGCAGTATTGCTGGCCTGGTGCTGTGCTGGGGCACCACAGCAGCTCCGGGAGCATCTCCAGTTGTGTTCTGTGTCATCCTCGTGAGTTGGAACCTGGCCTACAGTCTGTTGCGCATCTGCAGAAGAAGGAAGACGCCATTTTGGAAACGTGGCCTATTGTTTGGAAGAGGAGCTCCACATCAGCAGTGGCAGGAAGACGCCACCTTGTTACTTTTCTGGGACTTAAAGTACTGGACATTGCTTTAAGTAAGGTAAACGGCCACATGTTGACTTCAGTAATTCTTTGCTTTTCCCTGTTTGTTAAATAAATCCCTTTGTTATTGTTCCCTAAGCCTGAGTAGTCTTGCAATTGTGCTCGCAGGTATAGAACTAAGATCGTGACCAGTAAGCAATTTGGGCACTGCCTTTGGCAATTTTGAAGCCCCATTTGCCCAGTATCACATTCACTAATATCTGTCTGGAGTGCAGGGGGGGACCTTGTAGCAGAGAAAGCCAATCGCATGCACAGAGCGCTCAGAGGCCAAGGAGAGCCCTGATTCCTCTGAGTCTACACTAGGCAGCCCTGAGCTCAGAGGAGAGGAGGCTCGGGGAACAGGCAGAGGCTTGTTCTTCAAGACTCCATTGTCCAGGGTAAGATGGCTGAATGTTTTCATTGTGATGATACAACTTTTACATGGATAATGATGTGATTAGATCCATATTTTTAAAAGATCCCTTTGGCCTCAGAATGAGGATTAAATGAACAAGGGGGTATGACTGGCAGCAAAGAAAATGCTGTTGCTACTGTTGACAGCCGCCTGGCAGCCTGGATTCTCTGTGAGCCCCTCCGGCTCCAACACAACTGAAAACGGGATGCATTATAGCGCTGCTATTTTAATACACTGATGGATCATGAGAGAATGAGGGAAACTGTCAGAAATAAATTAAAGGAGAGAGAGGAAAAAAACAGCAAACTGCATGGAGTTAGGAACAGAGTTCTCTGGAAGTAAAGACTTATCCTGCTTTGGGATCTGGAGGCTCACCTAGGGCCAGCACAGGCCCAAAGTAGAGCCCTGAGGTAGGTGTGGACACTGCAGCCGATCACCCCAACACTGTACCAGCTTTATCTTATAGGCTGTGAGGCTATTTTACTTAGAAGTCTAACATTTAGTACTGTTATATCTTCTGCTGTGCTGAATCCTTTTTAATTATTAACAATTCTCCTTAATGTTTGTTATTTTCATAAAGTCTATTTTGTCTGATTTTTTTTTCCATTTTTTTTTTATTGTTATTTGTGTCTTTTACATTTTGTATTCCCCTTGGGCAGCCCACCACCAATTCACCC